>SSNS01000003.1:5616270-5631673 GCA_006937985.1 Aphyosemion australe | reverse complement strand
TTACCTGCTGATCACAACGCCATCCTGCTTGCCCCAGCCTACATACCAGTTATCAGGAGGTTAAAGATGACTGTCAAGAACATCAAACAGTGGACAGAGGATAGCATTCAGACACTACAAGGATGCTTAGAGACCACAGACTGGGATAGTCTTCTCTCCCCCTCCAACAACAACATCAACGAGCAGGTAGACACAGTCTCATTATATATTTCCTTCTGAGTTGATAACATCATCCCATCAAAAACTGTCACTATATCCCAATAATAAACCTTGGATCACCAAAGAGCTCAAGCTGATCCTGAACAAAAAGAAGAGGGGTTTTTTACAGGCTCAGAACTGGAAAAGGAGGTCAACAAGGAAGTAAGGCGGGCCATTAAGGCTGCCAAGCTGAAGTACAAGAACGGAGTGGAGCAAAAATTCCTTGGAGGAAATCTACACTCAGCTTGGCAGGGCCTCAAAACCATGGCCTCTGCCAACAACAACTACTATTCTGCCACCATTCCCAGAACCATCCATGTGGATGGTTGACCCTCTGCATCTCAGACGACCTCAACTCTTTCTACACCAGATTCAAAACAGAGAACACCGCTCAGCTGGTGAGTGTAAGTTCTTCACTCAGTCCTAGTGGCTCCGCATTCTTTTTCAGCACACAGGATGTGGTGAATGCACCAGAGAGAGCAGCTCACCGGGCCCAGACAGGGGACTTGTTTCGAACCCTGTTTCAGAGTTCCTGGGACAGTTGCACTGTCCCTCACCTCTGGAAACATTCAATTGTTATTCCGATCCCCCCCCAAAAAAAGTAAAAGCTCTGAATGATCGTCGACCCATAGCTCTCACTTCCATAGTGAAAGCCATGGAGAGGATCATAAAACATCACATCATCAGAGAAACGGATTCCCTGATTGATCCATTCATCCAGTTTGCGTATCATGCTGGCAAAGGCATAGATGACGCAAAAACATTCATTATAGACACTATCCACAAACATGTAGAGCACCCCAACTCTGCAGTTAGGCTACTGCTTGCAGATTTTCCTCTGCATTCAACACCTTGCAGCCTCACATCTTGGCCCAAAAACTCTCCACCCGTTTCCACCTACACTATCAGTTTATTCTGTGGATCCTGGACTTTCTTGCAAACAGGTTCCAGAGAGTACTGGTCAACAACACCCTATCAGAGCTCCGTTTTACATCCACTGGCTCCCCACAGGGATGCGTGCTCTCGCTCTTGCTTTTCATTCTGTATACAGATGACTGCAGATCCACGCAGCCCAAATGTCATCTGGGAAAGTATGCAGAATGAAGACAGGAAGAGAATAGTATATGAAAGTTTGGTTTGAGTGGATAAAACACAGAATGAACAAAACTCAACTTCTGGTGCGTGCGTTCATTTGAGCGAGTTTATTCTGATAGGCCAAAGAGCTGATGCCTTAACTTTGTAAAAGGTTGAAAACTGATCTGGTTGTTCTATGCACAATTTGATCCAGGAGACAACATAGACACACACACAGACACACACACACAGACACACACACACACGCACGGTTCTGTAGAATCATCATCAGATTAAGTTTCAGCAACAGTGCAACAGCTCTGCTTAAACAGCACTGACAAACACACAAAATCCAGCTTTCATATGAACTCACACGCACACACACGCACGCACTCACACATGCATGCACGCACTCACACACACATGCACTCACACATGCACGCACGAACTCACACATGCACGCACACACGCACACACACATGCATGCACACACAGCTAAATAGGTAAACAATCTGAGATTGTTATGATATAAATTAGCCAGCAGTGAGGTGTCTGACTATAGGGCTTTGGAACAGACATCATGACAATGCATTATGGGAGTGCTGTGCCATTTTTAAGGTCCATGAAAGACTGTAAAACAAACCAAGATTACCTAAAAGCAGCTCAAAAAAAGTACTGTATTGAAACAGATTGCAACCAGATGCAAAGAAATGATACTTGGAAAAAAAAACTGAGTGTCTTGGAAATGCGACCCCATAAGCAGAAGTAAGCCTCAGCAGTGGAAAAGAGACCCCCGAAGATCTTCCACCTTTCATCTTATGGTTGGCTATTTCTGTGCAGGGAACAATTTTTCTCGTGTTTGTGTACAAAACTCACAAAAATCACCTGAAAAGGTGATTTAACTTCACCAAGACTGAAGAACTGCTGTGAAGTTAGTTGGACGTTGGACGAGGAAATTAGCCACGATGAAGGCTCATGATTCAGAGCTGCTGCTCTTCTTGTCCCAGAGTTCAGGGCATGTTGGACAAGTGATCCAGAATCTTAGTAAGAGTTTAAAAGTGATTTTCTTATCTGAATTGTCCATTAACTAGATCATTGTTTTTTTAATTGAAAGTCACATTTCAGTTTTGCACAAATACACTGATGCATTAACTGATATGAAATAATGTCACTATGTTATTTTAACTGAGGTGATGCATTTGGTGGGAAATCATAATCATGGAGCTGGAGAGCTCCATCAGTGACCGACTGCTGCATCCTAAGAGCACGGAGGAACGTTGTCATCCTTCCTCCCAGCAGCTGTTAGGATTTAAAACCACCACTGCTCCCAACAAAACCAGTAAATCATCCTTTTGTTCCTGCTGCTTTTATCATTTGCACAGTTTCTGTTACTGTATCTGTACACAAAGTTTGTTTTTACTTCTTAAAACGTGTAAATATCCAATATTATGATTTTTGTAACTTTGAGTATTTTGAATCCTATAAGTATTTCTGGGTTTTATGTTACTGTATTTTGACTCTTTATTCTTTACTCCCCTTTTCGCAGAAAAACCTGAGCTGTGGGACTGTTTACACTAGCTTTCTGAGGGGGGAGCCTTGTGATACGTCAGCAGCTAGTTAGCACACGGACCAGAATCTATCTTCTGTTTTTGCCGCGCTATTTAAAAACACTGGATTTTCTTAAAAATCCAGCTGTGGAAATTCCCAAAAATTTTTAGTTAAGGTTTTAATACTTTTTTACACATGTGATACAAAGCAACCTTAAAACCACCTTCGTTTACCTGGAAACACCTCCACATGCTAATGTAGCTGCTCCTCTGCTAGCCGGCTGCTTACACTCATGCTTCTGTTGAACAGTTTGTTCAGTACACTACCCCTTAGATGCTTATTTTTCTTTTGTATGTGGGCTGCATTCACTTTGTCATGCATTATTGCAGTTTGGTCTTGAGTCGGAAAAGGGTAGAATGCCTTCTCCAGGTCAGGGACGAGGTCCTGCCCCAAGTGGGGGAGTTCAAGTATCTTGGGGTCTTGTTCACGAGTGAGGGAAGGGTGGAGTGCGAGATCGACAGGCGGATTGGTGCTGCGTCTGCAGTGATGCGGGCGTTGTACCGCTCTGTCGTGGTGAAGAGAGAGCTGAGCCGAAAGGCGAAGCTCTCGATTTACCGGTCAATTTACGTTCCTACCCTCACCTATGGTCACGAGCTTTGGGTAGTGACCGAAAGAACAAGATCACGGATACAAGCGGCCAAAATGAGTTTTCTCCGCAAGGTGGCTGGGCTCTCCCTTAGAGATAGGGTGAGAAGCTTGGTCATCCGGGAGGGGCTCGGAGTAGACCCGCTGCTCCTCCACATCGAGAGGAGCCAGTTGAGGTGGCTCGGGCATCTGGTTAGGATGCCTCCTGGACTCCTCCCTGGTGAGGTTTTCCATGCACGTCCAACTGGGAGGAGACCCAAAGGAAGACCCAGGACACGCTGGAGAGATTATGTCTCTCGGCTGGCCAGGGAACTCCTTGGGATTCCCCCGGAGGAGCTGGCCCAAGTGGCTGGGGAGAGGGACGTCTGGGCCTCCCTCGTTAAGCTGCTGCCCCCGTGACCCGACTTCAGATAAGCGGAAGAAAATGGATGGATGGATGGATGGATGGATGGATGGATGGATGGATGGATGGATGGATGGATGGATGGATGGATGGATGGATGGATGGATGGATGGATGGATGGATGGATATTGCAGTTTACTGGGTTAGAACGTTTGTGTGAAAGCTAACACTGTCTGTTTAAGGAAACAAAGCTCCCATCACGCTGGTTTTCATCAGGTCAGAGCTTTTAGGAGTATGAATTCCACTTGAGGTTGCGCAAGAGTTTGGCCTTCAGAAGGGGTGAAATGTACGTCACTAGCAAGGAATGACCAAATAAGACTATGCCTGCAGAGCAGAATGTGACACAAAAGTCATTTGAAGTGTTAGGAGGTCAAATTGAAAAAGAAAGTTGATTAACCCAGCTCTACCTGGGACTCATGAGGCAACTGAGAACCCTTATGAATGATCTGAGACATTTTGGAGACTCTGTCATGAATGTTACGTGCCACCATCTGTCAAAGCTCAGTATGAAACTGGACTGAGTTCTGCCTCTCACACAGAATTTTACTCTTGTATTTTATCATGTGCTGCACAGAAGAATAAATTATTTCAAATGTAAACAAAAATGTATGTAGAACAAAATTAAAAACATGCAGAGCAGTTAAGTGCTTCCTCCTAAAGAGAGATGCTTCATCTGCAGCAATACAATGATGGGTGGCACCATTAAACCAAGGGTTCTGGTCGGTGGTTCTGGATTGGTGAGAATGGCAAAGCAGCAGCTCGACTTTTCCTCCCAAAATTTCATGGATCAGCAGATTTATCTCCTCCAGTAAAACATGCAGAGTTTAAATTATTCTGTGTTCATATTTACATGTATGCTAGGCCCACAGTCATCGTGTAATAATTCATTTAAAAAGTCAGACAATAGCAGCAGCAACACAGTCTGATCTTCATGAAGTGGTTATTTAGAGTAACTCCTATTAGGAGCCCAGGTAAGATGCTAAGTGTGCAGAGTCACGTCTGGCTTAGTTTAATCAGATTAATGCTGCAAACTGAGGCAGCAGTTTCTCATGTTGCTGAGAAATGTTGGTGAACCTGCAGCTTCACGATGCTCCAGACGCTCCAGGTCTTTTTAGTGTGTTTCACTCTAGGACACTCATTGGTTCATCACTGTGAGGGACAAAAAGAGGAAGATCAACAGTGTCCCCTCATGAGGAACAGTCGGTGTGTGAATCTATCACTTCACAAATCCTACTAAAAACAAACATGTAAACATTAGGAGCTCCACCCACAGCCAACGAGCAGAGAGAGAAAACTAAAGTCCGATCTGCTCCTGCTGTGTTCCTTAAGTAACAAACACGGAAGGGAAATGACATTCGGAACAGCGAGTACGGATAAGCAGCGCTCCGATTATCCCTTTGGACAGCCTCACCGGTCCGTCAAGCCAAGTTCCCCAGCCTGTATAAAGCATGCATCAAGTCCATACTGCCTGTATAAAGTCTGCTAAGCAGTTAGTCATGAGCTAATGAGGCCAAACTGTGTGTGTGTGTGTGTGTGTGTGTGTGTGTGTGTGTGTGTGTGTGTGTGTGTGTGTGTGTGTGTGTGTGTGTGTACGCATCAGCAGAGCGCTCGCCTGTACAGAATGTTTGTGTGTCTCAGTTGTTCTGGAACACGGTATTAGACTTACAAAAGCAGGTCAAATAGGACGTTTGTGAAAAAAACATTTCTATATGCATGTGTGCGTTTGCATGTGTGTGTGTGTGCATGTGTGTGCATGTGTACTGACTTCTCTGAGCTCATGCTTCATTTAAACTAAAAGCAGAAATGCTCCAGAGGCACTGGATGGACACGTTCCCGAAACACCCGACAGACCGACAATCATCGAGGGAAGCAACAGAAACTGCAGCAACGTTTCAGTCAGAGATAGAATGATTAACCAGTGAATTGTTTCATAATAAATGGGGTCCAAATGGATTCATTTGTTTTTTTACTTCTTAATCATGTTTTAATTTTGATTCTGTTTCTGTGAACCTCTTTGTATTTGAAAAAGATGCTAAAAAAATCAACTTTCCTTATTTAGTTTAAGTGACAGAAAGACAAAAATTACCACAAAATTTATTAAGAGATGAGTTACAAACCAAGACAAGAAAGTAGTTGAACAAAAATGTTTTGCTCTAAAAAGAAAACATATATTTTTAAAACCAGAAGTTTGTCTTGAATGCAAAAGTATTTTCTTTAAAAAACCATAAATCTCCATTTTCTGCTCTCAAAATACATTTTTTGTCTGAAACGATAACTAATTTTATGGGCGGGGCCTTGTTAAGGGTGATGATGGGCAACTTGTCATTGGTCAGTGTCATGGAAGTGTACCCCAGTCACTAAATCCTCATCCTCAGACGCTGCGGCAGGCAGAAGACAATGGTAGAAGACAGAACCACCACGGTAAATGTACTTTTAAAAAGTACTTTAAGAGTACTTTTTAAAAAAGCACTTTTTTAAAAAGTACTTTTTAAAGAGTACTTTTTAAAAAGCACTTTTTTAAAAAGTACTTTTTTAAAGTACTTTTTAAAAAGTACGTTTTTAAAGAGTACTTTTTTAAAACACTTTTAAAAAGTACTTTTTAAAAAAGTACTTTTTAAAGAGTACTTTTTAAAGTACTTTTTAAAAAGTATGTTTTAAAAGTTCATTTACTGTGGTGGTTCTGTCTTCCACCATTGTCTTCTGCCTGCCGCAGCGTCTGAGGATGAGCTGTTCAAATCAACGTTCTGTTTTCTGCCAGCTGCAGCATCTGTGGATGATACAAATCATATTTTCTCTCTTTCTTGTTTGCAGTTTTTCAAAATTAGGTGTCAACTTAGTTTTTTCTGTTTGACATACTTTTTTACATTAATAAAGAAACACAATAAACTCCATAAAGGGGACGCTGTAAAGTAAAATAACATCCAACAGGGAGATAACAACATAAGAGCCATGTTACTGATGAAAATATAGTCTTTATGTTTGAAAGTGTTTAAACATTAAAAAACACTCTGGTGTATCTGTGTAGTGTTTGTGTGTGTGACCACAGTCTAATGAAGTGGAAGACAAACACTCATTGCTTCACAGCATCAGGGTCTTTAGCCAGCATCCAAGGACATGAGGTGATCTCATTGGCTCTGACACACATGTAGGGTAATTAAAGGATGCGGACTGGGATCAGACTGTCAGTGTGGGAGGTGGCCACTGGAGAAGAATGAAAATAATGAAAGCAAACTTCACTTCAGTCAGTTTATAGAAAACCAGAGTAGACAGATAGCTATACACCTGTTTCAGCTGAAAGAGAAGACATAAGTAAAGGTGTATTTCTACACTGACCTGGGATCCTTCTTTAGTTCAGAGGATGCTTTTGAAGTCAAATTGTATAAATGTGAAGTGCATGTTAATCTGTTGCTGCCTGGCTTCATCTAAGGAGGGACATTTGGAGAAAAGCATCTGTTATTGCAGTACTAGGAAGATTGTTACATGGAAGAGGAAACAGAGTTACAACAAACTACTTTCTGGTGGAAAACAAATGCCTACTCAGATTTAAAACAAAGACTTTTACACTAAGCTAAAGGAACACCAAAGATGTTCTAACACTTCAACCTATGGGTTTCAAACTGGTTTCAGTGGTTCTTCAACCACAAACTTGAGCAACTTCCCATTGGACAGCACTCTGTGGCCCTCTGCTGACCAGAAACTCCACTTAACAGTTTTGTGGTTCAAGCCTCAACTACAGGTCGACCAATATTGGTTTTTCTATTGCCAATACCGATGCAGATAGGTGGCGGTCATGGTACGCCGATGACAGATAAGTGCTGTCGATTTTTTGGGGCCGATTTCATGGTCGATATCTTGATGTTTTGCACCTTATCTGAATGCAAAATTATCACTAACAACAACAGTGGACGCACAACATTTCTGAACCTAATCAGTTTTTAAAACCTGAATTTAACCAACTGTTGAATCTTAATTTTGTGCACTGCTCAGTGTTACAATCTAACATTTACCAAGGTTAATAAAAAAATACCAATATACTGGCCAAGTATTAAATATAAAAAACAGGCAAAAACAGAAATGTTAGTTGTTTCAGAGCATTTATTAATACAATTTTAAAATATAAAGACAAATTCTACTGAAAAAAAGTAGAATATTTTAATAATCAACAGTGCTTAAAACACAATAGCAACCTGCTAAAACACACCAGCAACATCGAAAGTTCATTCAGTCTTTTTTAACTCACTATTTCTTAACATCTTCATGTAAACTATAAATGAAACCCTTTAGTGCTCTGGACTTAGCAGCAGCTTCTTTGTAAGCCTGGAGATGGGGAACCCTCGGGTTGTGTTGTTTTTCTTTTTACCCTTTTCAACTACCAAGCTCACCACCTGCTGATATCACAACTTGCTTTCCTTGGTGTTGGCTGCATGCAATGCTGCAACTAAACAGGAGAAACAGTTGTTTGTGTTTTTCTAGAGCATCCCTCTTCAGTTCAGTCTGTAGCAGAAAGTACAGAGGAGAACTCCAGCAACAGAGAACTCAGCACATTACACACTCTAATAAATATTACAGAAAAATTTGAACAATCACACTCATCTATCAATAAAAGTGCACCCTAACTATTCACTAGTGTGACTGACTGTTGATGTTAGACAGATTTAACATGGAAATGAACTGTACTGATTGAATATACAGTCTTTAGTCAGAACACATCTTGACTATTTCTGTTCAGATTACACGGTAAACTGAAAAAACACAAGAGCTTGCAATTACACTTCCCAGCCAAAAAAAAAGTTGCCACTTGGATTTAACTAAGCAAATAGGTAGGAGCCTCCTATTGGATAATGACTGCATGGGTGATTATCTTTCAGCTGCAACAAGTTATTTAACCCCAACTGGTGCAATGAGCTGCTTCTCATTTCTTCAACAACCATGTGGAAAGACACATCTGGTGGTCGTGGAGAAGATGTTAGTCTGTGTGAGAAGGGTCACATCATTGGCATGCATCAAGCAGAGAAAACATCTAAGGAGATTGCAGAAACGACTAAAACTGGGTTCAGAACTGTCCAACGCATTATTAAAAACTGGTGTGATGAGTCCAGATGGACCCTGTTCCAGAGTGATGGGTGCATCAGGGTAAGAAGAGAGGCAGATGAAGTGATGCACCCATCATGCCTAGTGCCTACTGTACAAGCCTGTGGGGGCGGGGCTATGATCTGGGGTTGCTGCAGTTGGTCAGGTCTAGGTTCAACAACAGGATGTGCTCCAAGAATGAGGTCAGCTGACTACCTGAATATCCTGAATGACCAGGTTATTCCATCAATGGATTTGTTCTTCCCTGATGGCACGGCCATATTCCAAGATGACAATGCCAGGATTCATGGGGCTCAAATAGTGAAAGAGTGGTTCAGGGAGCATGAGACATCATTTTCACACATGGATTAGCCACCACAGAGTTCAGACCTTAACTTCATTGTGTCAGGTTCTGCTCCCCAGCCCCTGTTGTCTTGTCTCTCGTCTCCCCATGATAGCGTTTGATTAGTCACACCTGCCTCTCATTAGCCTGCTCACTAGTGTTCCCTGCTCCTCCTGTATTTAAACCCTGGTTGTCCTGTGTGGGTTGTTGGTTTGTCTGTTAATGTTCCTGTTGCTGTCATCATCTGTTACTGTCCTGTTCCTGCCTCCGTCATCATCTACTTCTGTTGTTCCTCCACTCCAGTCCTGACCATAATAAAGGATTTAAGCGTCTTGCTGTCTCATACAGCTTCACTCAGCTGCCTATGTGTCCGCATCTCAACACCCACTCCATGACAGTTCAAACCAACCAGAGGATCCAGGAGTCTCTATGCCTGCAACATCCTGGTGCTTTGGGTCGATGAGCTCAAGAGGCCTTGTGTCAGTGCACATTTGTTCCTCGGGTGTTCAGCCGGGCCTCTCTCTCCATCTCCGCTTTTGGCTCAGTTTTGCCCCTCCTGACGCCTCCTCCTCTTCTGTGGTGGATCTGAAGAGTCCACGCTGCAACGTACAGGGTGCCACACACCACCTCTGCCTCCAGGTCTTCTGGTGGGTCGGATCACTGGGGTTCTGCGCCAAAGCGCCCAAAGGTCTGCTCTTCTCTGTGCCCTCCAGCCACCTACAACAGAGGTGCCGGCTGTGCCACCTAATTGAGGAGTCCCAGCTTCTATGCCTTTCCCAGGTCTGCAGCCAGTCAACGGAGGGTCCAGCATTGCCCCCGCCTCCTGTGTTCCAGTTTCTTGTGGTTCCACCTAATGTTTTCCAGTTTCCTAAGGTGTCACCTCCTGTGTTCCAGTTTCCTGTGGTCTCACCTCCTGTGTTCCAGTTTCCTGAGGTCCCACCTACTGTGTTTCAGTGTCCTGTGGTCCCACCTCCTGTGTTTCAGTTTCCTGTGGTCCCACCTCCTGGGGATTCCACTTCTTGTGTTGTTGCTTCGTCTGTTAATGTTCTCTGTTACTGTTCTGTACCTGCCTCCATCATCATCTAATCCTGTTGTTCCATTTTTTATTTGGTGGCAACAATTTTTTTCTGGCCGGGCAATGTCTAGCAATCATTTCCTATGTTTTTCTGTTCACTGTGTAATCCAAATAAAAACTGCAGAATGCACAAATGATGTGCTCCGACCCACACAATTAAAGTTCCGAACACAAAACAACAACACTGGTGTCTGTGATGGTAGAAGGGGAGGTTGCAGACTAACACTACAGCTCCGGAGTCCTGTCTCCTCCGCATACAGAGTGAAATTCTCTGACTCCCATACAGGAAAACACTTTAATCTATAAAACTGGAGCTAATATGTTAAGCAAACAAGCAGCTGATAGTTTAAGACAGTCCATAAAGTTGACTACAAGTTAGCAAACATTAAACCACAGCAGCATTCTGCCGGTTACCAGCTGTTCTTATGGCTAATTTTTTCTTTAACTCAGCCAAGTATTATTTCATATTTTACTTTTAATACACACTAAATATACAGCTGTAGGGTTTTGAAACATGAGAAGAGAAGCCTTACCTTTAACTCCAAGGAAATTACACTGTTTTGGATTGGGGTCCTTCACACTTAGCCACAGCACTGAGTTGCCCACGGAGGCTTATCAGCCGATGCCAATAATCAAAAAATGCTAAAAATTGGCCCAGTTAATCAGCCAATCGAGAAATCGATCTACCCCTAGTCTGTAGCTGCTTTATGGCAACAGCTCTTTACTGTGCCAGAAGCTCATACAAAGGCTAGCAGTTAGCTTTTTAAGTTTGCCGACCGAGAATTCAGGAATTCCAGTAGTGTTCATTATAAAAGTACTTTGTCTGAAATGTGTGTTTGTTGTGCGTCCAGGCAACACACGTAGTTGTTTCCACGGTAAAGCGCTGACAGAAGTGAGACCGGGCCACTGTCTGCTCTGTTTCTCCTCATCTGGACCGAGTATCGACAGCGGTGTCGCCTTCTTCTGTTTGTTCAATACCTCTGATCTGGACTTCCTGCATGTGCGACACCTGACGCTGCCCCTGTGTGTCTGTCTGTGTGAGTCTCTGTGTGTTTCTGCAGGCTGAGGATCGAGTTGCATGCTGCTCTTTTCATGATAGCATTTTTCTGAGTGATACAGTCCCCAAGAGGATCTCAGGTTTGAGTCTCTCTGACCATAAACACTCCATCTCATGCATGCATGCACGACTCTTGGTTCACAAGACAGGCAGCATCGATACGCACATGTTTACAATCAAATTAACCTGCGACACACACAAACAGACCAAACTGATCTCTGTAAGCACATCTAAACCTGCATCCTCTCTTCACAACCATCTCTAAACTATAGGTTTTATACGGTTCTGCTCAGATATTGTCTATATGTGTTTGAATTAATTAAATATTGATTGCATTCATCATATCAGACTTTGCAGTTTTGATAAAATGTGAACTCTGGTTATTTTTTGTTATACATAATTAGAAAATGTCTCATATCTAAACTTGCTTTAAATCCTAATAGTGATTAATGTATGTGTTTCTAAAGTGATTTGTTCAAAATACAAAACTGTCCAAGGATGAAAAACTTAAGTAAAATGAAGTGAATGCCATTCTGTGTCAGTTAAAACTTTTATTTTGGCACATAGCATTCCTGGTAAATGAAGTGTGCTTCCCAACTAAATGAGTTATTGTGTAGGGGTGTAACAATATCCAAATCTCACGATACGATATTGTCACGATATGAATTTCACGATACAATATTTATTGCGATATTGTGGGGAGGCTCACGATAATAAGACTCACAACATAAAATACTTTGACTGGACTCCTCCGTGCTGCGTTCACCACTGTAGCCTCCATACTCCATGTTTGTTTATCTTTGCTGTGTGGGCTGCACGAACTCCCATTGGCGAACTGGCCGATGGCTGCACACACTCCCATTGTCGAACTGGCCAATGACGTGGAAGCAAAGGATCATGGTCTATGTAGTTTACTTTGCTATGCTCTGGTGGAGCAGACTGAAAAGTGTTATTTTTACCTCAAGACGTACTGTACGATATCGTGAAAAGACCACGACGATATAGTGGTCATTTTACTACGACGATATCGCGATATTGCCAATATTGTTACAGCCCTATTATTGTGTTAATGTGAGCAATATGTAAGAATGCTACAAGGAAATAACCAGATGTAATCAGAAGTTATGTCCTGAACCACTTAAAAGCAACGGCATCTTTTTGTTTTATTTTACATATTGGTTGAAGCAGGCTAACGTTGCACTAACAATGCTAACGGTGAATTAGAAGCAACTAGTTGGCTCTAAAAATATCTGAAGCTACTTTTTCAATTACCAGCAACTCGATATTACAGTGAAATAGGGCTGGTTGATTAATCTGATTTTAATCACAATTCCGATCTGGGTTTTGAATGATCATAAAACCATGATGAGCCAATTGATTGCTCCTCTCTCACAGTTTAGTCTCGCGCAGCTCCGAGATTCAAATTGAGCGCACCCCCCACACAGTACTGCCCCCTTTGCAACTTTGTTGCTATTTCTATCCACTTTTCATACCTTCTTCGTAACTTTTTTAGGGATGCTCCGATCAGGTTTTTTGCTGCCGATCACTGATATCGATCACATGGATTGGCCATAAATTTTCTACGTAGTTATAATGAGTGCTACAGACTAATCGATTTTGGAAATAAGGGACAATAATATCCCTTATGTTTTTACTTTTTTTAAGAGAAAAAAAACATTGCAATGTGTTTCTTTCTGACAACAACTTCTAAGCCTCCTACTCACAACCCAAGGTTTAGAACTGAAGGAGCCTCTTGGATGAGGCAAAAGGTAACACTTTAGTTTAGGGAACACAAATTAACCATTAATTAGCTGCCAATTAATATACATATTAGTGGACTACTAAGTCTTAATTTGTCAGTATTAAGTACTTATTAATGCCATAATTCTAATATTAACAGGCCATAAATTAAGCATTTTATCAGAAGCCATTAATAATGGTTTGTTATTTGAAAGTAAATGGTTTGTTGCTGATTAATGCAGATACTAGTTAGCTCTAATCAATGTGTAGCTCATAAAGAAGTAATTCAAGGGGAATAGTCATTCTGCATTAATAACCAGATTATGTTCTCGTATTATGTAAATAAACACCAAACTGTTAATAGAGCCAAAACAACAATTAATTAACCACTTATAAGCAAGAATATGTTCCCCATTCTAAAGTGAGTTTTTGTTCATACCTAATGAGTATCTGCATTAATCAGAAACAAACCATTTACTTTCAAATAACAAACCATTATTAATGGCCTATTATGATAAAACTCTTAATTTATGGCCTGTTAATGTTAGAATTAGGGAATTAGTAATTAGCAGTTAATACGTACTTAATAATGACTAATTAAGACTTAGTAGTTCACTAATATGTATATTAATTGGCAGCTAATAAATGGTTAATTTGTGTTCCCTAAACATCTTCAAGATAACCAGAAAAGTCCAGCTGTTTTCAATTAAAACTCTGATGATGATCATGTCCAGGATGAATGAGAATCTACACCAACATGCTGCATGAAGCATCAATAATTCAGTCAAAAGGAAAAGTGAAACACTTAAATGTAGCTGCTATAAGTAACAATCTAACAGATTAAAAACAGAAAAACCTCTCAATAGTCTAAATAGTACACAAAAGCAAAAAAAACCAATATTTATAGTAATAATTTATTTGATTTAATATTTTTATTATTATTGTAACAGTTTGAAGAGGTAATGATATGAGAGTAATGTTAGGGGAATTCAGCGAGTGGAAAAGGTTGTTTCTGGTTTCTGTCAGAGGCTGTTGTGTTATGCTAAAGCTGCTCTGTTATGAACGGTTCTGTGAGAGAAGTTGTAAGCTGTAAGATACTGCAGACAGCAGCCAGAATAAAAGACCCCTAACCAAGTCACCTGAGAGAGTCGGAGTCGTTACATTATCATTAGATTGATTGATTTATTACCCGTAGCTGCGAGTGGGTGGAACTCGGTGTCGTCCACCACAAAGAAAAGCTGCTCCTCTGAGGTTAGTTGTTCAGTCTTGTGACGGTGAAGCTGCGTTGGATGTGTCTGACTGTTGCTCCGAGTGTTTTTTTATTTCTGCAGGGAGTGATGAGAACTTACCTCACTCCTCCCCAACGTTGGTTCTTTCAAAGTCCTATTAAATCCACTGTGTTGACTCACTTTAACGAGTTTCCCCCGTGGGTTAACATCCCTCTCACAGACGGAGTAAAAGTTTGTTAAGCACTTTTGCCGCTGCCCCCATGGGTGATGAAAAAAACGGAGTTTAATAACTTGGTTGTTTTGTATCTAATATGTCAGGTCCAATGTTAATTAGTCTATAGAAAGCATAATTTATTGACTGAGAGGCTGTAATTGAATTATTATTCATTATCATTATATTATTTGAAAATGGTCTCAAAACAACAATATTATCGTTTATCGCAATAATTTCTGGGATAATTTATTTTTCCAGTTAAATTTTTTTATGGTGACATGCTTATTTACTGCTTTGTCTGCAGAGTTAAATGGTGTTAATCAGAAAATATTTGGTTATTGTTTGTACTTGGGTTTAACAGGTTTTTCTTGTTCCAATAATTTGATATCAATCAAGGTCAGTTATTCCTCATTCAGCAGCTAAAAGAGAGGGGGGGAAGACAGAGAGAGGGAGAGAGAGGGAGAGAGGGGCAGAAAGAGACAGGAGGGGTAGAGAGAGAGAGAGAGGGGAGAGAGAGGGGGGAGACAGAGACGGAGAGAGAGTAGTGAGACAGAGAGAGACAGGGGGGTAGAGAGAGAGAGCGAGGGGGGAGAGACAAAGAGAGAGAGCGAGACAGAGAGAGAGACAGAGACAGAGAGAGGGAGAGAGAGAGACAGAGAGCGAAGGGGAGAGACAGAGAGCGAGGGGGGAGATACAGAGAGAGGGAGAGAGTGAGAGAGAGGGGGAGAGAGAAAGAGAGAGGGGGAAGAGACAGAGACAGAGACAGAGAGAGAGAGAGAGAGAGAGAGAGAGAGAGAGAGAGAGGGA
>SSNS01000003.1:5602841-5616151 GCA_006937985.1 Aphyosemion australe | reverse complement strand
GGAAGGGGAGAGAGAGACAGTGAGGGAGGGGGAGAGAGAGACAGCAAGGGGGAGAGACAAAGAGAGAGAGAGAGTGAGTGAGAGAGAGAGAGAGAGAGAGAGAGAGAGAGAGAGAGAGAGAGAGAGAGAGAGAGAGAGAGAGAGAGAGAGAGAGAGAGAGAGAGAGAGAGAGAGATGGCTTCTGTCAACAGGACAGATGTGCTCTCAGTACAGTAACACCTGAGGGTAAAACAGCTGCTGTGAAGGGCGCCTGAACGTGCCCTTTAAATAACAACATTTTGACTGAGGCCCCGTCTCAAACACAGAAAACACACGCAGAAGCAGCAGGATCAGCCCAGACCCCCCGATGTGACACAACACAGCAAGCAGACTCCCTAACACTGGTTCACAGTGTGTGTGTTTACAGCTACAAAACACACACACAGTCAGAGCACTGTATGAATGTGTGTAACTGTCAATCTGTGTTTACTGTGTGTGGACAGGAATCTGTGCCAGTTAACGTCCGAGTCTCAAAGAGTGTGTTTCTGTCAGTCTGTGTCTGTCAAGCTGGATGTGTCTATCTGCACATCACTGTTGTTTTACAGTGTGTGTGTGTGTGTGTGTGTGTGTGTGTGTGTGTGTGTGTGTGTGTGTGTGTGTGTGTGTGTGTGTGTGTGTGTGTGTGTGTGTGTGTGTGTGTAGTCACCCATGCTGTTGGTGGAGCTGCACCACATCAGCAGACAGCCGGTACACAACAGGTTCAGAACTCCAAACAGCAGAATCCTCCACGACTGGAAATGACAAACAAAAGAATGTTAAATCAACAAAAGACGAATAAATCTTTAAACTAAAACAAAATGAGGAATTAACTACAAGAGACTGAGAAAAATATACTCTGTCTAGGATCACAGCAATGGTTGGTCTCTTTTAAGGTTTTTTTCAAAGAACTCAGATCCCTGTACAGCAGGGGTGAGGAATCGTGGACATCCGAGTGCCGCTATCCAGCATGTTTTAGTTTTTATGCAGATGACATCCAACTGTACATCTCCTCAAGCTCCATGTGATGTCTAAGCTACTGCTGTTGTACACCTGCCTCTGTTAAAAACTGGATGGCTGGAAACTTTCTACAGCTGAATGAAGACAAGATTGAGATCCTCATCTGTGCCCCAGACAAGCTGGTTCCCAAAGTCAGAGACTCTCTTGGTCAGCTTGCGTCTCACACCAAACCCTCTGTCAGGAATCTTGGTGTGACCTTTGACCCAGCTCTCACCCTGGATTCTCATGTCAGTTCTCTTGTTTGCTCTTCCTTCCTTCTTCCATCTGAACTTGAGATTGTAATCCACACCTTCATCTCCTCACGCTTAGACTACTGCAACTGGCTTTTCACTTGTCTGAGCAGAACCTCCCTGAACCATCTACAGGTGGTCCAGAATGCCTGTGCTAGGCTGCTGACCAAATCCTCCAAACACACCCACGTCACCCCGCTCCTCTTCCAGCTTCACTGGCTGCTGGTTAACTTCAGGATTCATTTCAAGATCCTGGTTTTTAGGGCCTTACATGGACAAGCACCATCATACATTGGTGATCTTCTCAGTCCCTACACCCCCAGCAGGTGCCTGAGGTCCAGTGATTTAGCCAGTTTTTGAAGGGCACTACTCAGAGCTACTCGGACTGGTGCTGCTCAGCCCAACCACCGTTTCCAAGAACACGGGTTCTGTATTTTCCCTCTACTTTCTCCCCAATTTTTAGTCCCTGCTCTGTTAAGGTCCCTGGCAAGGCTGAGTCGGGCTGGCAGCTCGACTGTTGCTGCTGATTGACTAGGGGGCGGAGTCCCCTAGGGAGTGAAGCAGCAGGCAGAAAGCTCTAGATCTTCCATGAAAAATTCGCAAATGGTGGCTTCGCCATGGGCAACCCATTGTCAGCCACCCTTTGCGAGTTTTTCACGGAAGATCTAGAACAAAAATCAATGACCTCAAGAGGGCCACTGGTGTGAATGTCTCTACCCAAACAATCAGGAACAGACTTCATGAAGATGGCCTGAGGGCCCGACGTCCTGTAGTGGGCCCTGTGCTCACTGCCCAGCACCGTAGAGCTCGACTGGCATTTGCTCAAGAACACCAGAATTGGCACGTCCGCCACTGGCGCCCTGTACTTTTTACAGACGAGAGCAGGTTCACCCTGAGCACCTGTGATAGACGTGAAAGAGTCTGGAGAAGACAATGAGAACGTTATGCTGCCTGCAACGTCGTTCAACATGACAGGTTTGGTGGTGGGTCAGTGATGGTCTGGGGAGGCATATCCATGGAGGGACGCACAGACCTCTACTGCCTAGGAAATGGTGCTCTGACTGCCATAAGGTATCCAGATGAAATCCTTGAACCCTTTGTCAGACCCTACGCTGATGCAGTAGGTCCTGGTTTTCTCCTAATGCACGACAATGCCCGGTCTCATGTGGCAAGAGTATGCAGGCAGTACCTGGAGGATGAAGGAATTGAAACAATTGAATGGCCTTCAGGATCCCCTGACTTAAACCCAATAGAACATCTGTGGGACATTACATTTCGGTCCATTAGGCGGCGCCAGGTTGCTCCTCAGACTGTACAAGAGCTCAGGGATGCCCTCACACAGATCTGGGAAGAAATGCCACAAGACACCATCCGTTGTCTCATTAGGAGCATGCCCCGACGTTGTCAAGTATGCACACAAGCTCGTGGGGGCCACACAAGATACTGAAAAGCTTTTGAGTTGCAGAAATTAAGTTTTTGAAATAATGGACTAGCCTGCCACATCATCATTTCACTCTGATTTTAGGGTGTCTACAAAATTGAGCCCTCTGTAGGCTGACAACTTTTATTTCCATTAAAAGACTTGGCATCCTTTTGTTCCTAAGACATTGCCCTGTCGTTATTTGTATAGATATCCAACTTCATATTGAGATCTGATGTATCTAATGTGTTTCTTTAAAGTGTTCCTTTCATTTTTGTGAGCAGTGTATATAGTAGGGGTGTCAAATTATATGATTAATCGAGATTAATTAATCACAGCCACATTTAGTGCACTTATTTTTTAATCAAGGTAATCTAATTTTTAGTCTATAACTTTACTTGGACTTTTCTAGCCTACCTGTTGGGATTTTTTATTTTATGTAAAAAAAAATGTTCCTTTAATTTTTGTGAGCAGTGTATGAAATAAAACATACATAGGAGAAACCGGACGCCACATTCAACAAACGAACAATAGAACACAAAAAAGAGTGTGAAAAAGAAACAAAGCGAAGACACACAAGAGCAGCGAAATAAGAAGCAGAAAGTACAATAAAAAATAAGCCGTAACAGATTACTGCACAAGGGAAAATCATATAATGGACTGGGACAGAACAAGGATCATAAACACCGAACAACAAAAATACAAAAGTTAGATTAAGGAAGCCATAGAACTCCGGCTCCTTCTTGGAGGAGCCGGAGTTAGTGACACAGACTCCGATCAGCTTCGATCAGCTCTAAGAGCTGTTTTGTTCGTGACCGACACATCACTAGTGTGACTGTCAGAAAGCCTGGCAGCGCTGCGCTTCATTCAACCACATTGTAGTAACGTGCCACTTTACATGCCCAGTAACTGTAATGCCGTTGCAACAATGGGGAAAGTAATTAGATTACTCTATTACCTAAAAAAATAACGTCGTTAGTAAAGCCTTTACTTAAACGCCGTTACTCCCAACACTGGTGGTAACATTTATAAAACCTGAACCCACACACAGACAGGCAGGAAATCAATAATGACAAGAATACCACAAAGAAAAGCAGCATGGAATAAAACATAATGTTGAAATGGTTCTCAGGAAATACAAACAAAGCATCAAACTCCAGATGGATAGGTTCCTCCTTCCTGTGGTATATGCTCTGTACGAATGTTTTTGAGTTCATGTTAAAACTACTCAAATAAGCTTAGAATTATTTTTGTTTTCAATCAGCTTCAGAATCAAAGTTTTACCAGCTGAAAGGTACTCCTATAGAAAAGGGTTCCCTCATCTGTCATGCAGTAACTGTTGATCTCAGAGCTCCAGACGGAGCAGGTGCTGCTCAGATCTGGATGCTGGATGGAGCCTGACCATCCCGGCCTTCGGTCGTTCCACTTTGCAGAGGGTTAAGGTGAACTGTGTGACTGAATGAGGCCTGAACATGTCCGCTGCACTCTGAATCAGTGCAGAAACACCAGCCCAAGGGAAGGTCACGCTCAGAGGATGTGCAGAGTAGGAAAACAGGATTACTGCTGAACAAAAGCAGATCCACTCAGTCATTTTTACCGTTTTTACTTATTTATCTCAAATCTGACTCCTTAGAATACAGAAATAAAATCACATGAACAAAAAGCCTGCAGCTTAGAACTGAAATTAGTTCTGGGATGAAAGCTGGAATAAAAATATCAATACAAACAACACTGGTTATAATTTATTTAAAGATATCCACCATAGAGCTTCATAGAGGTTATGGTTGGGTTAAGATTATTTTTAACCAAGAAGCCTGAAAAAAGGCTCCTTCTACTGAAGATCAAAAATGAAACAACACAACACCATATCAAAAACATCCCAACATGAAGAAAAATCGATGTAAAGCATCCCACAGCTTACATGGTAATAACAAGGATCAGTAAAAGGAAGTGACCGTTCCCGTAGCTACAACCAGTCCATGATGGCAGAGGCCAGCACAGATTTCACTTTTAACCCAACTCTTATCACATAGGAGGTGGACCCACATGGAGGTAGTTACCTGCTGTCTTTTTGGACTCAGCCTAGTTGAATTGCAAGAGCTAAAGCTAAATCACTGGATAATGAGCTCAGCACTCCAGACCTTGCTCCAGAAAGGTGCCCCAGTCCTCCTATTCCAATTATGCTGTGGTCCTCCTCCATCGAGATATTTGAATCTTTCCTTGTATG
The DNA here is from genome assembly GCA_006937985.1 of Aphyosemion australe. NCBI lineage: Eukaryota > Metazoa > Chordata > Actinopteri > Cyprinodontiformes > Nothobranchiidae > Aphyosemion > Aphyosemion australe. The sequence continues at coordinate 5,611,239 of SSNS01000003.1, read as the reverse complement.
ATTCATTCCCTGAGGTCAATTTGCCATAGAAAACCCTACTAGGTAGCCTGGCAAGCCATCCTATATATGTGAATATATAGTCTGGCCATGACCCATAGACAGATCTCGGTCGTGGGGCAGAATCTACGGTTGTCTTTCAAATTGTCTCTGCATCACTATGGATGTCAGTCAATGGGGCAGTCTGCCATATACTGTCAAAGAAGACGCAAATACATCCTTTTTCTAAATAAACTTAAGAACCTCTTGACTCAAACAAAAGCCCAAGTCTAAATAGTCCAAAGTTGATGTCAAAGCCATTTCAAACAAGCCGCCATCTTGTTGTTTCGCTCTGTCGCAGTAAAATCCAACCCACCAAACAGAAAGATAGCTGTGATTTGCCCACCAAACCAACAGAGCACTGTAATTGGCAAGACACAAGACTGTTTGGGCCTGTTGAGGTTGTAATGGAGCGTAGCTAGACTGACCTGCAGAGCAAAATCCTTTTGCTTGTGCTATGGTCTGTCTAAATATCTGAGCTACCTACCAGGGGCTGACTACCCAAAAAGACAAAGCACCAAGATCATGGTGGCACTCAAACCCTTCAACCATGTTAGGGTGATTCACCTGAACAATGTTAGGGTGGAGCAAGAGATGAACTGACATATTTTTGGATTAATCTTCAATAATGTGTTGCTGATTCTATTGAGATGAGGAAAAGAGCTAAGCAGAAAAGTGAAACTCAGGATTCACAAGTCATCTAAACCCCCACCTATGATCAAATGACCTTGTTCCAAAAGAACAAAATACACGTGTTTCCATTGCCGGAACTTCAGGGTAATTTCTGGGAAGGGGAAACTGACCAGATACAATGGCCCGGTTGTCTCAGCTGTTACGTCTCCATAAAATTCAGCTCTTTCAGAACTTTGTACAGACGTCAGCATATTGCAACTGCTTCGGCAGTGAGTGATGTCATTGATCAGCGCCAAAAACCGTCCACAGTAGCATTAAAAGTTTCATTCTGTCAAAGAATGGAAATTTAATTCATTCGGAGGACGGGGAGAGAGGCTGTGTGATGTAAAATGTGGCGTTCAATGACCAGAAGAAGCACTGTTTTTTACAGTGCTCTGTGAAACAACAAAGCCCCATGAATTACGTCGTTGTGGGGGGATTTCGGCTGCATTTTTTGGTGTTGGGAGTTAAATAATGTCGATTTAACAGCAGAGTGAACGGTGCTTATTTGATTGTGCTTCCATTCTGCTTCACAAGCAACTCTTCTAATTTTACTAATGCCAATTGTTTTGAACAGCATCTGATGTGTAATGTCCTGCTGAGTTACAACCAATCAGCATGAGTTAACCAAAAGTTACGTCAGCTACCCAACCAGGCCTTTCCGTGTAAATAACCCCTGCTCAAGAACTCGAAAAATTCCTGAAAATGGTCCGTTTGGCCGGCCCGGTGAAATGGAGACACGCACATGCCGGAAAGTTCTAGTGAAATTACCCAGAAGATCCGATAGTGGAAACACGTCACGTCCCGATCAATACCTTGATCAGGGTATATCCAGGGATCTCAAAATTAAATTTAAGACCTTTACAAGACTTTTTAAGACCTTCTGAAATAAAATTAAGACTTTACTGCGATTAACTAATCAACTCTTAAACACTCATATATTCTTTTTAAATACTGAATTGCTTCATTTTTCACCTCGACAACTGGCGGGATAAGTCACAGTAATCCAGGCCAAAGGAACCCCAACTAAACATTGAGTGCTGTACAAGATCATACCTTTGTTCACACTTTTCAGTTGGCCAACATTTCTAAAAATCCTTTTTTTGCATTGGTCTTAATTGATATTCTAATTTTCTGAGTTACTGAATTTGGAATTTTCATTAGTTGTCAGTTATAATCAACATTAAAATAAATAAACATTTGAAATATATCAGTCTGTGTGTAATGAATGAATCTAATATACAAGTTTCACTTTTTGAATAGAATTACTGAAATAAATCAACTTTGTCATGATTCTAATTTTATGACCAGCACCTGTATACATCGCAGTTAAATCATTTCCTAAAATCGTTCAGCCTAGTGGACATTTGAGCAGGTTCTCTTGGGTCAGACGTCCTCAGTCAGAGAAATGACAATAAACCATATTGCTCAATCTGAGACCCTACATGCCTCAGTTAACAATCCCAAAACTCACTGGACTTTCTTGTAAGGGATAGTGGAGCTGAACTCTGTTAGAGCCACGTAAGAAACCAATAAGGTCAAACAAGACGACAGGTGAGTTTATGCTGCTGAATGAGGTTCTGTTGGATCACACACTGGTTGTACAGTTGGGTTTAGTCTTAGCAAATTAATCGTCATGTGTTGTTCATTTGTTTTTACTTTTTTTGTTTTAAATTCACATTCAAAATGATAAAATATATATATATATATATATAAAACTAGTGTGGTGAAATCCTCAAGCTGCTTCCATCAACAGACTTAAAGCTGCAGCAGGTCAAAGTTTGAACAGTAAAGTTTTTTTAACTTTCAGGCTCTCCTGAAACCAAATCTACCTCCGATTCTGGGAGATGGCTGTGTATTTACAAGCAGAGGTTCAGACAGAATGTCGATGAATGTTTTCCAGAAGCTGAAACTATTTTGTTTGAGGAAAGATGAGGCTCGTCTTTAAAAGACACTATTATCGACTGTAGGAGGGAGACGGAATGTAAACCAAGGTCTGTTCTGATCGCCCTCCTGAGGTTTTAGTGCAACGGTGCATGAAGGTGACCCTACTTCCAGCCCTGCTGCTGAGACATCGCCATCATTACTCAGTCACAGCAAATCAGCTGCCAGGCAAATAAAAACACAGAGCTGGGACAAATGACCAATGCTGTGGTGTTTTAGGGGGAGGACAGTCAGGTTGTTGGACGAAGATGAGGTAATGTAAATCCGTTCTTCCTCCATAAGTGCCGGATGTCAAATCAGCAGAAATTTTCAATAAAGAAGAAAAATAAATTCTGAGTTTAAGTACGAGAAAAACGGGTGTTTGTGTGTCAAAGAAACAAGAAATGGAAGAAGGGCACAGGGGTGTGTGTGTAGGCCTGTCACCTCGTGTTGGACTCATACGCCGTGGCGAGCAGCGCCGAGTGCTGTGAAATCTACAATTACTGTGGTGTGCTGTGTTATGACAGCACCGTGGCGTCTGGTGACAGCAGAGCCAGCGACAGGAACGGGAGACCTACAGTGTGTGTGTGCAAACACAGAGACGGCGCTCGGCCCTAAACATTATCAGCTCGAGGCCTGGAGGGGGACATGATGTTCCGACTCTCTGCTGCCCCCGTCTGTCCATCAGTGGATTCACCCTGCCATAACAAAAGAAGTTTCACCTTACTGAGGTCACACATCCACTCAGTCACCAAATCAGAAGCTCCTTCTGGTGCCAGGCCTGATTACATCATCAGAGAGCGCCACACCATGCAGTATAAATGTGTGTCACGATGATGATGAGCGGAGGTGTGACTCATACAAGAACAAAGAGAGCAATGAGGAGACACAAACCTGCAGAGGTTCACATTTAAAAAACACAACCTCTGCTGTCGTTTGTCTCCAGGGAAGCTGTGTCCCCCCCACACACACACACATAAACACACTTACATAATGACACAGTGGCAGCTTCTGCTCAGATGCCTGGGTCTCTTCAGGACAGGTTCTCCAGGCAACAACAGCATCATGAACAGTGCTGGGAGTAACTCATCGCAAAAGGCACAAATATATTTCAAGTAACAGAGTGATATAGAACACTACTTTTAAAATGTATGGTAATACGTTAGTCGTCACAAGTTTAGTAACGTGAGTTACAACAGTATTTAAAATTGTTTGCTCTGATGTAATCATGAAAAAATGCCAAACTCCTCCCAAATGATGCAGCAGACCAAGTCACGTTGGATACTGTTGTGAGATAACTTCATGTTGGCTTTCCGTAGCCAGCCGGCGAGCGGCGTGTGATGTGATGAGGCGATGTGGTTAAGCAGGTAACTTGGTTGTTCATGTGGCGAACTAATAAACAATGATTTTTTTACTATTTTCTTTTTAACCCTGTGGTGTGTGTATGTCTGTGTGTGTGTGTGTGTGTGTGTGCGTGCGTGCGTGCGTGCGTGCGTGCGTGCGTGCGTGCGTGCGTGCGTGCATGCGTGTGTGTGTGCGTGTGTGTGGCAAGAACATGAAAACACAGAATGGTCAAATGAATGTTTCACACCCACCCTATCATTAGGTCTAAAAATTACGACTTCAGTCTTTTTTTCATTAAAATTCAGAAAATTAAAAGCCATCCATGACCGGACTTTGTCCAAACAATCCAGCAGAAGCCTGATCAAACCATGGGCACCACTACGTGGGGGAAAATAAACCTCACAATCATCAGCATACATATGAAACTTAACCCCATGTAGGCCTGGGCGAAAAATCGATTTAATGAATTAATTCAAGTTTTTTGTTGAGGGCGATTTAAAAAATAAGTAATTTGATTTTTTATGTAATGGCGCCTTTTTGGCTCCCCGGAGCTTCCGTAGCGTTAGTTTCACATAGCAGCAAGCGACAACGTCATAGCACACACGAAACAGCAAGCAACAACATGGCTACCTTGCATGACCGTGAGTGTGGGAAGTGTGTTTGTAATGCGGCTTTCGTGCCGCCACGCTTTTTAGTAATACTGGCGCAACTAAAAGAGGCTTAAGAAAGGAATAAAATCATCTGTTGTTGGTCTGGTATGGGTTTGCTGTGACAGACGTGGAGCAAGAGATCCCACACTGCAACATTTGCCTAAAGCCCATCACAGTCAAAGGCAGCAGCACCACAAACCTATTCCAACACCTGAAAGAGAGGCATCCAGCCGAATATGAAAAATGCCAGTCTCTCAGAGACGAACAAAACCGCAGTTGTTTTTCTTAATAATTAGGGGGAGGGGGAACAAAATTGGAGATTTTTTTTAGGCCATATCGCCCAGCCCTAACCCCATGTTGGAGATTTTTTAAAAAAATAAAATTGGAGATTTTATTTTTAGGCCATATCGCCCAGCCCTAACCCCATGTTTTTGAAATAGTGCCCATAGTGGAAAAATATAGAGAGAGAAAAGAATGGGGGCCTAACACTGATCCCTGAGGCACTCCCCAGGTAAATTCAGATGGAGACGATGAAAAGTCACCCATCCTGACACAAAAACTTCTCCCAGTCAGATAGGACTTAACCCATTGAAGCGCTGAGCCAGTAACGCCTACCCACTTTTTGAAATGGGTAATAAAGATGTTATGGTCCACTGTATCAAACGCAGCAGTCATGTCCAGTAAGAACAGCAGAAAGGCATCCCCAGAATAATTTGCTAAAACGACATCATTAAGCACCATTAAAAGTGCGGCCTCCATACTATGTCCCTTCTTAAAACCAGACTGAAATAGTTCCAGCAATCCAGAACCATCTAAGAATAACATCAACTGATCATACACCACCTTCTCCAAGACCTTACAGAGGAAGGGTAGATGTGACACTGGCCCAGTAATTAGATAAGACTGACGGATCTAAATCTACCCTCTTCAGTAAGGGTATCACAGCTGCATGCTTTAAAGGTTTAGGAACCACACCAGATTTCAAGCTGCTATTAATAATGGTCAAAATAGAAGGGGCCAACGTAACAAATACCTCCTTAAATAAACATGCAGGAACTTAGGAAGAGACTGATGGATTTAAGACAGAAACCAACTCCTCTAACACAACAAGTGACACTGGCTGGAAAGAGTCAAACACAACCACAGGGGATATCAGTGCTACTGGGTCATGAGAAGATGCAGGGATTTCAGCCCCAGTGCTTGCAACCTCATTCACAAAAAATAGAGGAAATCATTACAATTAGCAATATGAGGACTCAAAGAATGCAGAACCATCAGCGTTCAAAACAGTGTTCAAGGTTTTAAACAGAACACGCGGGTTTCTAGAGTGCAAATTAATGTCAGCAAGGTAGTTGTGTTCCGCCATCATCAAAATTGAATTCAGATGTGTCTTTATTGCAAAGTTCTTAAAAAGATTTCATCAAAACCACTGTTGGCATCCTCATAGTAGCTTCAAGCCTTTGAGAAACATCGTACTTGACCCCCCCCCCCCCCAACACTGACCAAAAAACCAAACAGAAAAGTGACAAAAGCAACATAATCATGGAGATAAACTTGGTTGTTGACATGAAACATAATTTCTGGCGGACGCCGTGTAATCCAATAATCCAATCTAAAAGAAAGGCGACTCCCCCTTAAAAAAATCCACTTTGACTTGTGTGTTCAAAATAGATTATTATACAATAAAACTGACAGATAAACACGCACACGCACACACTGACATCCATTCTTGTTCTGGATTGTTTGTTTTTTATGCATCTTTGTCTTCATTGGATTTTCTTGTTTTAACACAGTATAATGATGTTACATTTACCTTTAATTACTGACGGTTTCGGCGACTACTGTCGCCATCTTCAGAGTCACGCCGACTTGACGGCGTCACTTCCGCTGTTTATTTGCAGGCAGTAAGGGGCGTTGCCGCCCCCTACTGCCTGCGCCTTCCTGGTCGATCACCACGTCCCATGAATGATCCAGCGTGTACACTCCTTCATCCCTATTCATGGTCCTGGGTCCACGTCTCCTTATCTCGATCGCTTCCTTTATCCATCGTCTGTATTTTTGTTGTTCTGTTGTTGTGATCTGTGTGCTGTCCCAGTCCATTATATGGTTTTCTCTTGTACAGTGGTCTGTTATGGCTGATTTCCTTATTGTGTTTTCTGCTTCCTCTTTGGCTGCTCTGGTGTGCCTTCGGCTCGTTTCTTTTTCACATTCCTTTTTGTGTTCCATTTTGCGTGTGTTGAGTTGTCGTCCTGTCTCTCCTATGTATGTTTTATTGCAGAGTTTGCATGGAATTTCGTAAACCACTCCACATTTTTGTTCCTGTGTTATTGCGTCTTTTGGATGTACTAGTCCTTTTTTGACGGTCATGTATGGTTTTATTGGAGTGTTTATGTTATGTTTTGACATTACATATCTTATTTTTTCTGTTATTCCTCTAATGTATGGTAGGGTTATCGCTGGTTTTGGTTCTGTTCTTTCTTGTTTTCTGGTTCTTTGTTTTAGTTTGTCTTTGTTTACTGTTGTCTGTAGTCTTCCTTGTTTTATTGCCCATGTTGGGTATCCGCAACTTTTTAATGCCTGTCGTATGTGTTTATCTTCTTGGTCTATATCCTTTTCCTCTGTTATCATTTTGGCTCGATGGTATAATGTTCTGATTACTGACATTTTGTGAATCACTGGATGTTCTGATGTCCAAAGTAGATACTGGTCCGTGTGTGTTGGTTTCCTGTATGTGTTAATGTTGAGAGTCCCATCTGTTTTCCTGGTTATTTCCATGTCCATGAATGTGATGCTGCCGTCCTTCTCTTCTTCATATGTAAATTTTATGTTGTTTGTTACATCTATGTTGTTTAAGTGATTTGTTAATATTTCAGTTTGTCCTTTTGGTATGATTTCTAATATATCATCTACGTATCTTTTCCATATCTTTATTTTGCAGTCAGGGGGGGCTGTTCTCATCGCTTTTTGCTCCAAGTCTTCCATAAAAAATTCACAGAGGGTTGCTGATAAGGGGTTTCCCATTGCGAAACCTTCAAGCTGTTTGTATATTGTTCCATTATATTGGAAGTATGTTGCGTTTGCTATTAATTCTATTACCTGTGCTATGTCTTCTGCTGTTAAATTTGTCCTTCTATGTAGGGTTTTGTCCTGTTTGATCCTGTTAACTACTATTTCAATGGTTTTCTTGGTTGGAGTCTTGGTGAACAAGGATGTGACGTCGTGTGAAATTAATGTTTCAGTTTTTTCTATGGTGATCTTTTTAAGTTCCGTTGCTAATTCTGTACTGTTCTTGCAGTGTTGATCTGTGTTTCCTAAAAGTGGACTGATGATTTTACTGATGTCTCTTGCCATGTTGTACGTTGGTGTTCCTATACTATCTACTATTGGTCTCAGAGGTGTACCTTGTTTGTGTATTTTTGGTGTTCCGTATATCCTTGGTATGATGTTGGCTGTTGGTATCCATTGTTTGTACATTTTTTCTGTTATTTTTCCTTTTTCCTGTAGTGGTTTTAATAATTTTTTCATGGTCTTTTTAACCTCTTCGGTTGGATCTTTTTTCTGAGTTTTGTATGTACTCTTGTCTTCAAGTAGTTGTTCCATCTGTTGCTTATATTTTTCTTTGTCCATTATTACTGTTGTCCTTCCTTTGTCTGCCGGTAATATGATGATGTGCTCATTTCTACCTAATGTTTTCATGGCTGTTCTCTCTTCTTTTGTGATGTTGCTGTGTTGAATTTTACTGTTTTTTAATATTCCTATGACATCATTTTTTA
>SSNS01000003.1:5560700-5602459 GCA_006937985.1 Aphyosemion australe | reverse complement strand
TCGTCATATGGGATGTGTTTTGGGGTTATTGCATAGTTTAGTCCTTTTTTCAGTATACTTTCTTCTGCTTCTGTTAATTTGTGTTGTGAAAGGTTGCAAATCCAGTTGTTTGGCCCAGCGTTATCTTGTTCTGCTTTCTTCTTCTTTTTGTTTATTAGTTTGGTCAACTTCTCTATGTGTCTTTGTTTCACTATCTTGAATTCCTTTTCCTGCTGTTCCATCATATGTTCTTTTATTTGTGCTTCCATTTCTCTGCTTAATGTGTAGTTTCTTTTTAGCTCTAGGTATTTATTTTCTATTTGATTTTCAACTTGCTTTTGTTTTGTTATGACGTTTCTTATTCTTTCTTTGAGTAACGCTTTTTTTGCTCTCTCCATTATGTGTTGCGCTGTTTTTGTTTGTATCGGGGCTTTCACCTGTAGGCTCGGTGGGGTTATTTGTTCCTCTCGGCATCTTAGGTTGAAGCGTAGATGGTTCTTCAGACGTGCTCGTTTCAGATGTAATCGTTCCAAACAGCGGAAGTCCGTTATTCCTCGCTGTCCATATTCTTCTTTAAAACTTCTTGTTATGTTCTTCCTGTGTTCGTTTTTCATCTCCATCTTTGTCTTGTTTTAGCTCCACATCTGTCCCTGTTTTGCTTCAACAAACTGCTCCATACATTATTTATTTAAGGCGCCTTTCTTTGTCATTGTCCTTCCTTGGTCAAAGAAAACAGTTCAATGGAACAGACTTTCCCCCACGGGACCACGGCTGCCCAGAGCCCGCCCCCTGCTTACACACTCTGTTTACGTCCCGCCCATCATAGTAGCATTAAGTTTCAATATAGATGTACATCGAGCCTCTTACTTTTTGAATTGTGTATATATTGGTTAAACAGAATGTGTAAGTGAGTTAGTACCTGCTAGCCACCGAAGCTGCAACTACTAAGCAACTGACCCACCATAGATAACTGCTTTAGATCTAAAAAAACATTTTACTTATAAGCCCGATAGCTATAATTAGTTGACTGGAAATTTGCCCCTGAAGCACTTGCTGCAAGCTCCTGATCACATCTGTTTGAAAAAACCGCACTGCATTCTGGGAAATGTTTGACCAAGAGAAGGCAACAAGGTACCTCACATGTATCCTTGGTGAATTAGCTAAACGGCTAACAAACGGCAGACAGACACCACGGTAGCACATGAACAATGAAACTGATTGGAACACTACTTGGCGGTTCCTGATGACGTATCTCCTAGGCAACCAGGGCGGGACCAAGGCATCAAGGCGAGGTTCCTTGACATTGAGAAACACCCAATGTTTCCTCTCTGCCTTTCAGTCTTTGCTGGTTTCAAGTGCTTCCAATCAGCTGAATAGTGGAGTTTAATTCCCTCCATATCGTGAAGGTGCATTCTCCATCATGGAATCCATCCTGTGTATGAGTTCTGGAATTGCTGCCAGATTATCCATCATGGAATCCATCCTGTGTACGAGTTGTGGAATTGCTGCCAGATTATTACACAGAGCATCTAGCTTGCAACTCACCTCGAGTAACCCCCGAGTCTGAGCGCCTAAAGCACGGCAGTAACCTTCTCAGAGTTCAGGGATTTTTTCAAGTGCCCCCAAAAGCTCCATTATTTTCCAACATACCAGATAACCGCCTGCTCCAATTAGCAGAAATCCGGTAATCATAAATCCAAATATTCATACGTCTTTTGCATCTTCCACGGAAAGCAGAGAAAGACACATAATATTCCACTTCGTCCAGAAATCCAAAATGTATCCAACCATGTGCGTTCCATCCAGATGTGTGGGAGCTCCCTTCTTCGTTTTAAATGTTGAAAAAATGATATCAACTGCGTTCATCAACCAGCTCACCAGATCCATGGTGTTTAAAAATTAAGATTTTCAGAATGAATTTAAAGAATCGCTCTGAGACAGACAGACAGAGACAGGACAAAGAGCTTTGGGATGATAAGGGGCAGGAGAGGAGGGAAAAGTGTCTGCTCACTCCGAGAGCCAGGAGGAAGACCAGGACCCACTTATTAGGAACAGGGTGTTCACAATGATTGGATGAGGTTTTCCAGGATTGTACTTTTCAGAGGCAATTATTAATTGTTTGACAGAATATTTAATTTATTGGTTGCCATCCATATGTGAAGAGTATTCTAAGCAATATGGCAAAAAATGCTCCAGAATAACATCTGACAGCACCTTTAACAAGACAAATGAATCTGATTTTGCTGCCCCAAGTCTTTTCCCAGTTTGTTTTCACACTAATTTTATTGTTAGCAATTACGATAATCATCCATTTTTATTTTACCTGATGATGTTTTTAGTTATAATGACATCACATTTTTTCTTACCAATTTCACCTTGATGATATCAACAACCTCTGCACCTCATCATCACTACTCAGTTTGAATTTCCCAAACTAGTGTCTGTCATGTCCATGGTTGCTTGCTTATTATGTGTTCATGGTGAAACCCTGGATGTTCTCATGATTGGCCATGAAGGTGTCCTTCCGGAATGCGTTTCTATATGAAGACGTCAATGTGGCTGTGGTGGTCAAGGAGACGGCGGTTCTTCATGACATCAGGGCGATGCTTGTGGGCACAACATACTGTCTTAACCCGGAGTGCCCTAGCGAAATGAAGTACTCCTTTGAGTTCTTGCTAAAGATCATGGATTCATGGACTCAGAAATAAACTACTGACATACTGTTTATAGTCTGATGATGATTCTGAAGTTCAGGTGGTATGAGTGTCCGCCCCGGGACTGGGAGATCGGGGTTCAAATTCTGGTCGGGTCATACCAAAGACTTTGAAAAACTGGGACCCAATGCCTCCTCGCGTGACACTCAGCATTAAGGGGTTGGATTGGGGGGTTAAACCACCAAATAGTTCCCGAGTGCGGCCACAGCTGCAGCTCACCGCTCCCCACCATGGGGATGGGTCAAATGTGGAAATGTAATTTCACCAGTGTGTGATGGTGACTTGGGACTTTACCTTTAAAGGAGTCGTCACCTATAATACCGTGGATATCTACGTCCTATTATAGTCTTTTAGGCAATTAAAATAAATTGTATTGGAAAAATAAATCAAAAATGTTCTTTTCTGATCCTTTTTTGTAAAGGGCATATTTTCTCGCGAGATCACACGCGATATTTTGGCTGTGCCGGACGCGTGCCGGACTGAGGGGCGTGTTGATTGGTGGAAGGAAGCAGGGGCGTTGACGCCGTAGGCTTCGCTTCAGCATCTTGCTCCAAAATAACAAGTTATGACTGAACCCGACCTGGCCATGACCTACGGGATCCAACCGTATATGGACAAGCCCGACCGCCTTGCCTCGCCTCATGCGTAATGGCTTCCTCGCTTGTTGTTGAGTTTTTTTTCAGCGAAGCGCCGTAAACCGGAAAATGATGGGACGCGGCATTGGAGATCTGTAAACAGTCTAGATGGGACAAAGCAAGCTAAACAGCCTGGCATCGGCTCATCATGCTGTTGTGAAAATCGAACACACAAACCGAGTGGACTTTTTTTCCCACAACACGGATCAGCAGTAATAAAAAAAAATTTATGCGTTTCACGTTATGAAATGAGCTTTGTTGTGCTGGTTTGTTCGTTGCTGGCCTCATATTTGGTTATATCTGGCCTTTATGACGACATATAGGCCAGAGCTCAAGTTCTCGTTTTGGAGTGCGCGTGCTCGTGGGGTGCATGTGAGCTGGTTGAAGAAGGCAAGAGTAAACAAACGCGTCAATGTTAAATATCAGCTTCTCAGCCAGTGAAAAATCATTAGGAAGACATTTTTTCAAGTGGAAAAGTGAAAATTTCAGGTGATGACTCCTTTAAGGAAAGGAAAACTGTTTAAATTATGCTGTGGTTTCACTGTTCAATGATAGCCTAGACACTTAAATGGGCATCACTGACAATGTTTTTCAAGCTTTTTTGGTTTGTTTAAATGTGTGGCCTCTTTACATCACAAGCCTGTTTATTACTGGATACAAGTCTAAAAATAAAGAAAACCCAGTTTTTCTGAACAATTCAAAAGGTAATTGTTCATTTTGAACAAATAGCAAAGAATATATTTTTTTTCATTTAATATTGTAAATTTAAACAATTTTTTTAATGTAGTAACATGAGTTAAAAAATGTATCCATTAGTTCAGTTAAGATAAACTATCAATTAGAATGAATGAACATAACTGTCTCCTAACTTAGAATTGTAAGTTAAAATAATGTAGAATTATGTGTTTGTTTAACAAGATAAAACATTTTTTTTTCAATTGCTAATCTAACAGGAGTTTGTTGTTTCAACTCACAATACTATATTCAAACAATGCATAGTTATTATTAATGTTAATTGTACATCTTGACATTTAGAGCTGAAAGAAAGTGGTTGGTTAAGTTAACATGAATTACGTTTTGAAGGCAGCCAGTATACTTTCGTTTTTAAGTGTATGATTTATTACAGTGCACAACCAGCTACTAAAATAGTGAAGCTTGATTTTTTATTTTTAATAAAAAAAAGTGTTGTCAAAACATTGAGAGCTAATTACTAGCTTACACAAGCTGAAATTAAAGAAATACAAAGAAGGCAGCAGACACAAACTGGGACAGATCTCTTGACAGGAAACTTTAAATCTAAATTATCTAAATAAAATCCAGATTAATCAGAGATGAACACGACAGGAACTTAATCTGACAAACAGCAGCTGATGCTTTCTCCCTCTGGGGGTTTCCTTCTTTCTGTTTCCACCAGAACTCCGTGTGCTTCAGAGGAAACAGGATTACTGGAGGTGTTTTCACTTTGACTGCATGACTCAGGTCCAACAGCTGACAGGCTTACAGCATAACGGGATTACAAGGTAAGGATCCCCCCCCCCCCCCCCCCCCTGCTTACTGCAGAATGTGGAGTTAGAGGAGGCCAGGATGATGAGAGCGGGGTGAAGATTAAAGGAAATATATGTCCCAACCCAGATTTATAACAGTGTTAAAAGAGATTTCATCACTCTCTTACCCGTCTGTCTGAGGAAACCAATCGGAATTCCTGCAGAAGCTTCCCAAAAACAGATCTGTGGGACTTCCGAAATGGATGGATTGTGCCCTGAAAGTTTAAAACAAGAAAAGAAGTCAGACCTCAAGACTCCGGGTAACAGAACGGAGAATCTGGAGGAAAGAACGGCAATCATTATTGATGCAAGTATTTAAAAAAGGCTTCAATGGGGTTTCACACATAAGTCATTTAATTAATACTCAAAGTAGAGATGCTCCGATCCAAATCACCTGCTTTATAAATAATCAGAACCAGGTGGAAAAGATCGGAAATAACCTTAGAGAACAACAAGCATGATCTTTTAAATTAATCCTGAGAGAAACAGTTTTAAATGTAAAAACATGGGCTTAGTTTTCATTTGAACAAGTTCCACAATATCAACGTTCATTGTTGCATGGACGACAACACCATAACGTCACAGAGTTTACAGCAGGCAGGGACCTCCATCAGTGTGTCCCAGGGCAGCTGTGGTTACATTGTAGCTCATCACCATCAGTGTGTGAATGGATGAATAATTTACTGTAGAGAAAAGAGCTTTGGAGTCCTCTCACTCAGAAAGGTGCTATAGAAGCGCAGGTTATTTATCATTTGATTCTAACAGCTGAATTATCTCCTCACCCAGCCTTTCCACTGGAAGCATACTCTACCTACTTGAAACTGTAAAGAAATATGAGAAATTCAGTATTTCACACTTTGGATCAATAAAACTATACTTATAATTGTTTTAATAAAATTAATTAATGGAAAATGCACAGACAGTTTGAAATTGTACCTCTCAGTATAAATAAAGTAAACAGATCTGTATAATGGGCAATAAGTTAGTTTCAAGGGCAGCAGTAACTCAGGAGGTAGAGCGGGTTGTCCAGTAATCGGAAGGTTGTAGGATCGATCCTGGTTCCTGGCAGAGAATGATGCTGTTGTGTCCTTGGGCAAGACATTTAACCCACCATGCCTACTGGTGGTTGTCGGAGGAACTGGTGGCGCCTGTGCTCGTCAGTCTTACCTGTCAGTGAGCCCAGGGCACACTCATCATCACCAGTGTGTGAATGTGTGTGTGTGAATGGATGAATAATACACTGAAGTGTTTGGAATTCTCTGACTCTGAAAGGCGCTATACAAGTTAAAGTTAAAGTCCCAACTCATCATCACACACTGGTGAAATTACATCTCCGCATTTGACCCATCCCTGTGGTGGGGAGCGGTGAGCTGCAGCTGTGGCTGCGCTCTGGAACTATTTGGTGATTTAACCCCCCAATCCAACCCCTTAGTGCTGAGTGTCAAGCGAGGAGGCATTGGGTCCTATTTTTTCAAAGTCTTTGGTATGACCCGACCGGGATTCGAACCCCGATCTCCCAGTCACTCTACCACTAGACCACCGGAGCTGGTGCGGGTCATGTATCATTTATCATAATATTTGTAAACATGACAGGAAATTTCATACCATCAAAACTTTAAAAGGTGTTACTCTAATAATACAAGGAGGTAAACTAAATGTAAGAATTGTTTCAGGTGTATTTATTAGAGTTTTACCTGCACTAATTTACCTTTCAGACATAAATCGTTCAACTGTTACTTGTTCAACCAGCGGCTGGCTCCGGACTCTGATTGGTTATTTTCTCGTCTAGACCCACCTGTTCCATTTGCTGATTGGTTGTTTTGTCCGTTCCACCCATTGTTATCGTTTTATGATTGGCTTTTCGTTACTGTAAATTTTCGTTCTCGTCTTTTATTCGTAGATGGAATTGTCGATCGATATTTGTCGTAATTTAGTTTTAATAGAAGTGATCATTTTTAGTTTTAGTATCGTTTTCGTCCGCAAAAATTCATACGTTACAAAAAAATAGAATAGACTTTATTGATCCCACAGTGGGGAAATTCACTCGTTAAGGCAGCACATACACTTAAGCCTCTTTTATAAAACAATGCCGCCAATTTGCCGCAACACTCCTAAAAGTGTCTTTCCTCCACATTCCCCGTGAACGGTCTGGTGATCTGAGCTCCAGCTCTAATGGAGAAAAGCTCCCGGAGCTCTGCATCGCTCCAGTTTATCATCTCAGCTGATTCTGTTTACAAAAGCTAAACATATGCCCATGTTTACTTTCATTTTCAATATATTTTCTGGCTGGAGTTCTGCATTAATTCATCACATGATCATGACACCACCCTCTGTTGTACCAAGGCATAATCAGCATTCACAAGTCCGCCGTTGCAGTAATATTACTACCAAGCTTGGCGGAACGAATGCTGCAAAATTGCCACAACACCATGCCGCCACGGCGCGTTCAAGACACAATAATAATATTAGTAATATTACGCTGATTTGCCGGCATGGTGTGTCTGATAAAAAGGCTTTTAGAGAAAAGGAAAAAATAACAGGTAAATGCACAAAGGCAGTAGGCTATTATTGTAACCTTCAGCAATAAAAAAATGATTAAAAAAATGGAATAAAAATATAAAATAGAGAATTGCATTTCCAAGGAGGACAGAGAAGATAGATTGTTTGAGAGAGGAGTAAAGGAAGCTATCTGAAAACGGGAAAAACCTACATTAAATAGAGGAGGAGGAATCAGGTTTCACCTTTCCAGCACCAATAACACAGCTCTGAACCTAATTCCCAAACAGATTCAGTCTAGGTCACACCCTCCAGAATCTAATCAATACAATGATTCCCACACAATAGAGGCTAACGACTCCAACGACTCCTCGGGGGATATGGAGGAGGGGTATTCATAGGTAGTTTCTGCTCGCAACAATAGACAGCTACAGTTTATAAACTCCACCCTCCCATAGTCCAGTCAGAATTGATAAAGCTCTTCAGATGAGAAGCGAAATGTCTTAAAGAAACCAGAGAAGTCCAGTTGCCTTCATTCAAACCCCCTTTGGATTACCACGACCTGGATGACTGATAACCTTTTACCAGTTTATCATAAAGTAATGACAAAAAATGGCCAGGACTTACAATATATTTTCTACATGTTTTTATAGTTATCAATAATTACTGATATCAATAGGTTTTTTTGTTGTTGTTATCCTTTTTTTTCTATATCGTCCAGCCCTGATATAAATCACCTACTTTGTATCAGAACAGGGTCAGATATTCTCTTTTAAGCATTTTTGAAGTTACGTCAGAATTTTTAAATTACCGTACATAACCCCAGCTTGAACGACTGATGATTTTTAGGCAGATTAATTAAGAAACTTACATAAATACAGAAAGAAAGAAATGCATAAATAATAATAAAAAACTTGAACAACAACTTGGATGTGTTCTCCTTTTTTCTTCTTATTTTAAAGCTTTGCTGAATTAACAAATTATCAAATTTTTAATATCTGCCGATACCAAAAATCAAATGACTCGGACTAGGATGGGGGCAAAGATATGTGATCGGGACCTCCTTAATTTAAAGGTAAATTACAAACAGATGTGAAGTTACAAAGAATGTTGTGTCGGCAGTATAAGAACAATAAAAACACTAAACTCTGGTGTTGGGAGGAGAGACAAGTTAATGTGACAGAAGCAGCTCAGGAGCCTTTATTACATCTGAACAGTTCTTACTTTAGTTTGTGAAGGAGGATGAGTGAAGCTTAGACCAATACTGCCACCATGTGGCAAGATTTGGTACAAAATATTATCAGCTTTGTTAAAAATGTCACAAAAATATGTTTAGAGTTCAGAAGTTGATAAATCACCAGATGATTTCTATTAAAGAATCAAACTTAGACACTTCCACAAAGAATCTGAAACATATTAAAACTTGAAAAAAATAAATAACATTTTGTTTTCCTCATGTTCTGACTTTTGTGTGAACTTCTGTTCGTCCTCCACTCGTGCATGTTGCTGCTGGGGTCTTAAAGAGCTACTAAACTATTTAAACATTTATTATATAAACAGAAAAATGAAAATCACAGCGGAAACTCACCAAGACGTAGCTGTCATGCTCATGCTTCTTTCTGTGTAAAGGAATATCTGTAAAAGGAAATTTAATCACAGTCAGAATTTAACAAAAAAGCAGGAGCAGGAAATTTTGTTCCTGCATTCTGGTCATCTTTGTGTTTTTGTCTATCTGAGGGGATAAAAGACAGTCTAAATAAAATATGATGACAGTAATAGTCAAACAGAAGATGCTGCAGACTTGGGTTTAATCTGAGGAAAGCTCATAAACAACCAAAAAATGGTTATGGGAACTGGCTTTAATACAGCATGATCAGTTACTCATTGATCAGCTGATCCATGAATCCGTTTTCACCAGCTTATCAGGCTCCAGGTCCCGGGGGTCGCAGCTCCATTAGAGGCCTTAAAACCGTGTTCTCTCCAGCAACCTCCACCAGCGGGATCCGCAGGTGTTCCTTGGCCAACATGGAGAAGTAATCCCTCCGGGGCTGGGTGCCTCCTGCTGGCAGGACTTGCCTGAAACACCTCAGCTGAGGTGATAGATATCCATAAAAACATTCCTACTAGCCACAATGGACACTTTAGATATCTGAAATGTTCATTCTTCCTAGGACAAATTAATGTGTATTGGTTTTGCAGCACCTCCTATCCACAAATACGATCCTCCCATCAAGAATGGACATTGTGGATAGGAGAAACTTCATTATAATTTCAGGCTCTGTAAAAAAGCAGGAGGAATGAAATAAAGGACAGCAACAATATCAAAAAAGATGGCAGGAAGTTATTTGTTCCTGGAAAGATTGTAGATCTGCCCATCTAAAATTTAAAATGTACTACCTTAAATCTATCGGAATAGAGTTTTCACTTTACCTATCTAAACTAAGAGTTTTTATTAGTAACAGCTGAATTAGAGCTATCTAAACTGAGAGTTTCTCCTAGTAAGAATTCAGTTTCTATCCATAATGTCCATTCCAGATGGGAGGTGCTGCAAACCCAATACACATGAATGGGACATGTGACATCATTTGTCCTAGGAAGAATTACATTTCAGATATCTGAAATGTTCATTCTGGATGGTAACAACGTTATTTTAGATATCTGGAATGCTAATTTCTACTAGAAACAACAGATTTATAGATATCTGGAATCCATATCCAGTCTGCCTAATAAATGTTAAAACTGCCACCTCAGGTTTTTAGGATTTAGAGGTCTCCTCATCAACATAACTGCAACATGGACAAATTATAGTATTGCTATATAAAATAGGAATTACAGAGAGGTCCGATTGTTGATTAAATTGTAAAACGGCTTGCCACAGTGGCCAGGACCACAGACTGGGTCAGAACCATACTGATGGTTCCATCTGCTGCTGGATGGAAAGCTCCAGGGTCAGGTGGAAAAAGGGAACATCTGGTGGACCAAAGCATCAGAACAGAAAACCGGAAACAACATGAAAACAGGTATGAAAAACAAACTGAAGTCAGCTCTTACGAACTGTTTTTAGGAAATCAGTGGATCCATCCAGAAAATCCGGAAGTAAACCATCAACCGGTGGGTTGAAGAGCCAGGTACTGAATCATCAATCTGCTATTACTTTCGGTTGTGGCCCAATCATACACAGAAAGAGGCTCAATGTGGCTGTTGGACTCAGAATTAATCGATAACAAACAAACAAATAAACAAACAAACAAACAAACAAACATGAAAGCATCACGTATGGCTCCCCAACAGCTGTTAGCACAGCTAGCATAACAAACCTGGATCCTTGATGTTGATGACGTCCACCGACACCATGTCAGGTTTATCCAGCGGAACCACCTTCCTCTCCGTCACACCGGACGGAACCACGTCCGGCTTCGGGCCGAACTTTCTGGGGTAAAAATCCCCGGCGGTGTGGTAGGACAGACCCGTGGACGTGGACATCATCCCGTCCATCGCCATCTTGGACTTCCTGTACCCAAGAATCTGAGCGAGTTACATTAAAGGCGCATGCGCCAAAACACTGATATGTATACTAGTGTTCAGTAAATCTCTATGTGAACAAACTTTCCACATGCTGCGTAGATCGTCTGTTTTTTTTTCTCGATCGCGCTTCAGGTATGGGAGCCCCGCCGGTCAATTAGTGATTATATGTGTGTGTGTGTGTGTGTGTGTGTATATATATATATATATATATATATATATATATATATATATATATATATATATATATACACACACTGCTCAGACAAATTAAAGGAACACTTTAAAGAAACACATTAGATACATCAGATCTCAATATGAAGTTGGATATCTATACAAATAACGACAGAGCAATGTCTTAGGAACAAAAGGATGCCAAGTCTTTTAATGGAAATAAAAGTTTTCAGCCTACAGAGGGCTCAGTTGTGTAGACACCCTAAAATCAGAGTGAAATGAAGATGTGGCAGGCTAGTCCATTATTTCAAAAACTTAATTTCTGCAACTCAAAATGCTTTTCAGTATCTTGTGTGGCCCCCACGAGCTTGTGTGCATGCTTGACAACGTCGGGGCATGCTCCTAATGAGACAACGGATGGCGTCTTGTGGCATTTCCTCCCAGATCTGTGTGAGGGCATCCCTGAGCTCTTGTACAGTCTGAGGAGCAACCTGGCGCCGCCTAATGGACCCAAACATAATGTCCCACAGATGTTCTATTGGGTTTAAGTCAGGGGATCGTGAAGGCCATTCAATTGTTTCAATTCCTTCATCCTCCAGGTACTGCCTGCATACTCTTGCCACATGAGGCCGGGCATTGTCGTGCATTAGGAGAAAACCAGGACCTACTGCATCAGCGTAGGGTCTGACAAAGGGTTCAAGGATTTCATCTGGATACCTTATGGCAGTCAGAGCACCATTTCCTAGGCAGTAGAGGTCTGTGCGTCCCTCCATGGATATGCCTCCCCAGACCATCACTGACCCACCACCAAACCTGTCATGTTGAACGACGTTGCAGGCAGCATAACGTTCTCCTTGTCTTCTCCAGACTCTTTCACGTCTATCACAGGTGCTCAGGGTGAACCTGCTCTCGTCTGTAAAAAGTACAGGGCGCCAGTGGCGGACTTGCCAATTCTGGTGTTCTTGAGCAAATGCCAGTGGAGCTCTACGGTGCTGGGCAGTGAGCACAGGGCCCACTACAGGACGTCGGGCCCTCAGGCCATCTTCATGAAGTCTGTTCCTGATTGTTTGGGTAGAGACATTCACACCAGTGGCCCTCTGGAGGTCATTCTGTAGGGCACGAGCAGTGCTCAGCCTGTTCCGCCTTGCACAAAGGAGCAGGTATCGGTCCTGCTGATGGGTTGTGGACCTTCTACGGCCCTGTCCAGCTCTCCGAGAATAACCGCCAGTCTCCTGAAATCTCCTCCATGTTCTGGAGATTGTGCTGGGAGACACATTAAACCTTCTTGCTGCAGAACGTGTGGATGTGCCATCCTGGAGAAGTTGGACAACCTGTGCAACTTCTGTAGGGTTAAGGAATCGCCTCATGCTGCCAGTAGAGATAATTACTCAAGCCAAAACTAGCACGAGTGGAAAACCAGCCAATATATATATATATATATATATATATAAACACACACTGTTGGATAGATTTAAATGATGTAGACATTTACTGACTTTTATCAACAGGAGGGCTTTTATTTATGCTTTTGTATGACAGTTAATAGAATTAAATGTGTATTGTTATAAGTATTTCTAACCAGCTGTGCAATGCAAAAGCATGTTATTAGTGGGATTGTAAGGGAGAACTCACTGTGCACATTTCAGGCATCCCTGATTAGGGAGGGTTTTGTTAGCAACAGTCTACCCAGTGACAAGTGAGCGAGGCCTCCTGATTCAAGCAGAGCTGGACAACTACCAGTAAAGTGTTACAAGAAGACCGACTGGGCAAGAATAAACGAAAGGAAAGGAGAAGGAAAAAAGAGCGAGAGAAGGATGAAAAAGTGTGACCTCTGAGTGGAGGGCTGCTGAAAACCAAAGCTGGAACAAAATCAAAAAGACAAACCAGCAAAACTAAAGAAGTGTATGTGTGGAAGAATGATGTTAAATATATCATATCTAGATCTAGATCAATTCTTGTAACATCTGCTTATTTTGAGACACATTCCTTAATACATGATGGGAATTGCCATAAATGAAGACTAGCAGGGAACTCATCTATAAAACAAGCAAGGTCCTCCAAATAAGAGAAACAAAAGACAATAACACAGTGAAACAATCAACATGGATAAAAGACACACCTAAATCTCAACACTGTGACACAGATTATTTTACAGCATCAAAATGCAACTATTAACTATTCACACTATACCTGTATGTCGATTAAATCTGCACACCTGAGGTTGTAAAAATGTAGCTTTTATTTGTTCTAAATGGAATAAATCCTTACAGCTAATGTAACACACGCTTAAGCAGCTGGATTTAGGACGTTTGAACATGTTATCTTTGATGTTTGCAATGATTTGCATCCAGATCAGCCAACCTGAAAAGTTTTAGAGCTGCAGCCTGTGAGACAGAAAACAGTTTTTTTAGGGTTCTCTATGAAATGTGTGAATGAAAGAAGAATAAAGTGTTTAGGAGGGTCTCTGCAGGGTCTCATTCTCCTGCATGTGTGTGGAGAGGAGGTGCTTGGACTTCCCTCCTCCTCCTTTCACTACTAAACCCTCCCTCTTCCTGTTTCCCACTATCTTTGCTCTCTCTGCTCCCTTCAGACGCTCGGGAGCCGAACAGAAAGCAGCTTTGTGTCTTTTCAGCAGCTGATTTTGAGTTTTCTCCTCTAGCTTCTGACCTGTGGCGTCTCACCAGACATCAGGATGAGCGGGAATCCCTTCCAGGACAAGATGCAGCCCAAGTTGGAGAAGGCAAAGAATATGAGTGACGAGGAGAAGTATTACACTTATAAGGGAGTGCTGTACCCAACCCTCATGTGTCCAGAAGAAAATATGAAGTGTATAGTCGACATGAAGGCTAGAGAGGATGATGTCATGCTGGTGGCTTATCCTAAATGTGGTGAGTAACAGAAAAGTTCACTCCTGAACAGAAGCTGAACTTTTCTCTTACATTTTCCTTCTGCTGCTCAGGGAAACGGTTTTATCTTTGGATCACCAATAAATGTCCTGCCGTGCCTCATGCAGCAGCAGCAGCTTGATTCTGAAAACATTCCCTGAACAATGTGTGTCACAATGTCCTTGAGTCTTTACTTTTTCTTGCTGAGTCTTTTGTGTTCAGGTGCATAAAAGAGAGAAACACGAATCCGGAAGGATTTAAATCAGCTGACTACATCTGGTCAGGAGTCAGACATCTTATCTTCATCTGCTGCATGCAATCAATCACTTATCCCTCCACTGACATGTTTACTGCAGATCATTTCACCTGCTCATACTCTGACCTTGGTCACCTCTCACCTGCATACACCGTGACTCAGCTGAGACAGAAACTGGTTGAATGGGTTGCATGAATTAAGCCACTCCCAGTTTGCATAATGCTGACATTTGATTTGAAGCCCCAGGTGTTGGTTTTTGACACGCAGGTGTCCTCAAAGCTTTGTAGGTGCAGGAGTTTTCCTGCTAATGTTCAGGATTTAAAGATGACTTTTCAAAAGTTATAATTAGTCGATGCAAACTTGTTCATGAAGTTCTTTGCACAATATCTGTCTTACATGAAGAGATTTCAGCAGCTTTATTCTTGACAGTTTCCTTACCTTCTAGAATGAATCGTTTCAGGGCTCTGTCACTTTAAAGGGAGCATATTATGCAAAACTCACCTTTTGCATTGTTTTGTGCTGCCTGTGGGTTCAGTAAAGTCATTTTAATTTAAAAAGTGCGTGTGTGCACGCACTTGTCAAGAGCTTGTTTCTCCATCGGAGAAACTCCAAGAGAGCGTGTGAGGGGGTGAAGGTGGGGATTTTCTGTCAGTTACTGCCTATGTCGATCCGCCAAGTGACGCCTACTCTTGGCACATTTTTCAAACAGGCAGTGTGGGTGAAGTAAGACTCTGGTTGGGGATGACTTGCACTCGAAAAAGTCATCATTTGTCTCTTTTAAGAAAACAAGCTGTTGCTGGCCACACCCACCCCTCCTCTGATTGGCTGCTATGAGGTGAGGAGCTCAGATATCTAGGAGGGGCTCAAAGTAGAGCCACTTCTCCTCCAGCATCAACAGGTGAGAGGGCATTCCATGATCATTTTCCCTATTGTGACATCATAATAAAGGACATTTTCAAACTGCACATAGAAATATGTGACTCCTAAAACCAAACACTAAAAAAAAAAACAAATGTATGATTTTTTTTTTCACGTTTGGAGTGTTATTAGAAGCAGTAGAGACTCACATGGCAGCACATAAGGATGCAAAAAAGTGAGTTTTGCGTAAAAAGTCCCCTTTAGGTTTGAATAAGAATGTTGAATAAAGCAACAATAAGAAGAAAAATAAAGTCTGGGATAAAAAACAATTTAAACTTATCTCGCAAATCAGAAAGATTTTTGCAACTTTTTGATCAGTTACTGCAGCAGCAGAATTAAAGTGTCTACAAAAAGGAACAGTCAAAGTGTTCAACAGCAAACTCATCCCACACCTGTAATGTAAATATGAATTGTTCTGGTCTGACAAAAGCCTAATAAAAGAGTTAAACGTTTAAACTCTCAGCATTTTTTGAAAAGTCAATAAAGCAAACAATTCACATACTAGTACCAACAAAACACAAGTGAGTCTGACAACAGTAGACATTGAATTGATCATTTGCTTTCCTGCAGATGTAATTCTGAAGGAGTTTGCTGAAATCTGACGTTAGAAATGGTCTAATGTGTTCTGACATCGTTAAAGTCGAGGTGGATTCATGCTGCAATTTGAAGAGTTTTCCGTTTAATTCCAAAAGCTAAAAAGCTTCACAAAAAGTATTAAAGCATGATTATAAAAACTCCTAACAGGCTCGACATCTATGAGCTGAATGGTTTAATACCTTAGTGAGGTAAGAGAGGAGAGGTAGGTGTATGATGTGTAGGGATCTCTGGGATTGCCCTGGAGTGGGTGAGGTCTTATCTAATGGCACTTGCACACTAGCATCAGCTCCACTCTACTCCGCACCACCCGCCCCAGCCTGGACGCATTCATTCCACACTGCCTTAGGAATGCGGACGTGATTGAGCACATGGGCGGTCTCCAAAATTGGCGCAAAAAATTGGCGCAAAGATATTAGTCAAAAGTTCCATAATTTTCCTATATTCCAGATAACAGCCTGCTCCAATTAGCAGAAATCCAGCAATCATAAGTCCATACGTCTTCTGCATCATCCGCGCAAAGCAAAGAAAGACTTCTTCCAGGAATTCAAAATGCATCCAACCAGGTGCGTTCTGTCCAGACATGTGAGAGCTCCCATCTCCATTCTGAATGCCAAAAAAACTGTTAACTGCGTTCATCAACCAGCTCACCAGATCCATGGTTTTTAAAAATTAAGATTTTCAGAAAGAATTCAAAGAATCACTCTGAGACAGAGACGGCACAAAGAGCCTTGGGATGATAAGGGGCAGGAGAGAAGAGAAAAGCGTCTGCCAGGGAGAGGGTCTACTTATCAGCGTACTGTGTAGGACTCGTCTTTGCTTGTCATCTATATTCTCTGGGTCCTGATCCATAACTGGCTACAGCCTTGAAACTCACTGAACAGCAGTGAGAAAGTAACTTTTTGCTTAGAAAAATGGACTACAGTAACCAAATTTGACCACAGGGTGTCATTCTTACTTCATCCTTACATAATGGACGTTTAAGCGCTTGCTGTCATGTGCCCACCTAGAAACAGTGGTCCATGCGGTCATCACTTTGCATCTAGAATACTGCAACTAATCAGAACGCCCTCTCTAGGCTGCAAGTGGTGCAGAACTTGTCAGCCAGATTTGTGACTGGCACCAAAAGCCATGAACAAATAACACCTTCACTGGCTCTCCATCCGCTATAGAATTCAGATTCATCTCCTCAGCTTTGTCTTTAGTGCCTGCAGGACAGTACTCCATCATATCTGAGTGACAGGCTGGCTCGATATACTCCCTCCTGCGAGCTACGCTCACAATATCTTGAGCTGCTGGTACCGAGGATTAGGTGTGGCTCTAAGGGGGGGTCATGCGTTTTCATACCTGGTCCCTCAAACTCTGGAATGAGCTTCCTCTTCTTGTCAGGCGTTCACCAGCTTTGCCAGTTTAAGAGCCAGCTAAAGACTCACTACTACACCATTGCTTTTGCAATAACTTGCTCTTATCTCTCCGTTTCTTTTTTCTTATTCAAAGTTGTGTATTTTTATTTATTTTTTCTTCTTTTATACCTTTAATAAGTTTTATATGTTTGTTTTCATTGGTTATTTGTTATGCCTTGTCATAGGCACTATACAAATAAAGTTTGATGATGATGATAATGAAGCAGAAAGTCGTTCACATATTTACCTGAGAGCAGGAATCCTGCAGAGAAACATTTAAAACAGATGAAGACTAACAGAATGATAACAGTGATGTTATCAAACCAGTTGCTGAATCCGTGGAAGATCATGATCAGATAAAAAAAACCTCACATAATGTGACCAAAGATCTACATTTTTCAGAGATTTTTGTTTAGTCTGTTCATGCTGCATTCAAGGATAGTTGGACGTTAGGGTTTCAGCGGCTGCTTAACATGATGAATTCTGACTGTCAATAATTAGAAAACATAAAAGCTTGACTTTGCAGAGCTTCCTACTGCATACCCACAAACTCCTGAGGGAGTCTGGTAAGGATTTATTTGTGGAGTTCCAGCTGAACCCTCCGTCTCTCGAAGGCAGAGTGTTCACCGGGCAGTTTGTACAGGAAACAATCCTGCTGTTGCCATGGCACATTTCAGGAATGTGACGTGTTTGTTTAGACGAATATGTTGTCTTGCATCGAGGCTTTTTGCACGCAAGCATACAGGAAAAACAATGACACCAGGACAGATGAGAAAATCAGGAGGAACGACAGATTTCTGCAGCCTGTTCTGCAGGGCATGCTGTGACAGAGGCCAGCAAAGAGAGGTGTGTGTGTGTGTGTGTGTGTGTGTGTGTGTGTGTGTGAGAGAGAGAGAGAGAGAGGTGTGTGTGTGTGTGTACGCGAGAGAGAGAGAGAGAGAGAGAGAGAGAGAGAGAGAGAGAGAGAGAGAGAGAGATCCAAGAAACCCCTCTGGCCCCTCTGGAAACAAAGACCCTGTTTTTAGTTGGAAGTGAACGGCTGCAGCTGCATGAGTCTAAAACGTCCTAGTTTTTGTTTGCAGGTTTTAATCTTTCCTATCAATCTTTTTCTGAATAACTTGATGAAATGGTTGTATGAGTTATAACCATTCTAAAACTCTGGAATAAAAGTGGTTTGCCAGATTAGTGTTCCAGACCAGAAAAACACCTGAAACAGCAGTGATTGGGCAGAAGGATGCCTGTGAAGCCAAGATATTTCATGTTTTTTGTTTTAAAAAAGTCTTTGCTGCATGAGGCCCTCCTATCCTGACCATCGTCAGTAGCAGTTTGACTTCTAGTACAGTCTCAAGTGAGTTTAAACAGGCTGTGCTACTATTGGATTTATTTGTGACCTGTGACACAGTCGATCACCAGATCTTGTTGGATCCTTTGGAGCAGTGGGCACGCGCGGCTTTCTGGGGAAGCTCTTAAATGGATGAGGTCCTATCTCTCTGATAGATCGTTTTCCTGGTCCCTTGGTCCTCATTCTTCAAATAATGTCTCACTTAAGTAGGGCGTTCCCCAGGGGCCTGTTCTGGACCCTTTGTTGTTTTCTATTTATCTTCGCTCTCACTGCTGCAAATTGTGCAAAATCTCGCCACTAGGTTAATCTGCAGAGCCCAAAAATGGGAACACGTTACATTCCTGGATACTTTTGGGTTGGTCATCAGTGCAACATCTCATTTAAGATAATAATAATACAT
The DNA here is from genome assembly GCA_006937985.1 of Aphyosemion australe. Lineage (NCBI taxonomy): Eukaryota > Metazoa > Chordata > Actinopteri > Cyprinodontiformes > Nothobranchiidae > Aphyosemion > Aphyosemion australe. Next base: position 5,583,597 of record SSNS01000003.1, on the reverse strand, counting down.
TTAATTTATGCGTGCCTTTCAAAAGAAACATGATGAAAACATACAAATAAAACAATAAGATCAGCTATACCAAAATGAACACAGTAGTAATGACAAAACGGACAGTTGACTAGAGAGAGCCAGTTTGAACAAGCAGGTTTTGAGTTTGGATTTGAATGAAGGCAAGCAGTCTGTGTTTAGGATGTCAGGAGGAAGTGAGCTCCAGAGCCGAGGAGCAGAGCGACTGAAAGCTCTAAGATTTTAGTTTTTGTCTTTCAGTCCCTGTCAGAATCAACGCCAGCATACTTAGCCTCACTGTTATTAAGATATGCACCTGCATCATCTCTCCGCTTTGCTCAGAATGGTCTGGTAGTGGTTCCTCAGGCTAAACATAAGGCCAGAGGTGACCGTGCATTAGCAGTTTTAGGCCCTACCCTCCCACTCGAGAGCCAACAGTCCATGTCCCTCCTGACTTTTAAAGCCAGACTGAGGCTGCATTTTAAAACTGTATGTTAGAAAACCACAGATTTAGAGTTTTACCTTGTTTTTATTATGGTTTTATTTATGGTTTTTATTGGTCTCTGCCTTTTATGGTACTTGCATTCTGTAATTTGATGTCATGGGCTTTTTCTTAGTTCTTTCATAATGCACAGCACCTTGGGTAGGAAGGCTCCTTGTAAAAAAAAACCAACTGAATTAAACAAATGCTTTTTGTTCATCTTAATTTCTTCTGTGCATTTTAGGCTGCAACATATCTCTGAACAAACATGAACAAAACACTCCAAGGACCAAAGATGTCCAGAAGATCTGGTTTTATACTTTCAGATCTGGGACTAGAATATTTGTTCACCTGCAGTTATTGTAAAGTTAAAGTCATCAAACCTCTGGAGCCGAGCAGTCTGATGTAAAAAATGTTATTCTGTGTGTGTGTGTGTGTGTGTGTGTGTGTGTGTGTGTGTGTGTGTGTGTGTGTGTGTGTGTGTGTGTGTGTGTGTGTGTGTGTGTGTAGGTTTTAACTGGATGGTTGGCGTTCTGAGGAGAATCATTGAAGAAGGCACAGGAAGGAAGATTGAAGGCAAGGCCCCCCCACTGATAGAGTTCCTAGGAGCAGATATCTTACAGGTACGGACTTTCTTTAAAGAAATAAAATAGGTTCTTAATAATAAATGTTTGGAGTTAAAATACAGGTTTAATCATCTAAAATGATAAAACAGACATGCTGGCTGTTGGTGGTTTGTTCTTATATAAGACTCGACCTCTGTGATCCCTTTAACTTGTTTTGGTTATCAGTGTTCGTGCGAGCTGATATGGTGTGTTAGAAATCTGCTTCCTGCTCAGATTGGCTGAAGCTGATACTGAGGCGGTGAAAAGATAAAACAGGTGGATTAACAGATTAAATCTGTTAATGTTTCAGTCTACCTGTCAGGTTAATTTGAAACAAATAATAATAATAATCCAAATTACAAATGATCAGACTTGTTTCTAACACTTGTTTTCAGTAAATAGCCTTTCTTCAGAGGTAGAGCAGTAGGATACACCTGCATCTGGTCACCAGGTAGGGATGTAGACTAGACCTGGTTGGGTCACTAGGTAGGGATGTAGGCTATACCTGGTTGGGTCACCAGGTAGGGATGTAGGCTATACCTGGTTGGGTCACCAGGTAGGGATGTAGACTAGACCTGATTGGGTCACTAGGTAGGGATGTAGGCTATACCTGGTTGGGTCACTAGGTAGGGCTGCAGGCTACACCTGGTTGGGTCACTATTTAGGGATGTAGGCTATACCTGGCTTTGACTCTTCTAACCAAAAGTTACCCTGATGATAATGATAATGTGATCTTCTCAGCTGGTGGACCAAGCTCCATCTCCGAGGTTGATGGGAACTCACCTTCATCCTGACAACATTCCTGCATCCTTCAAAGAGAAGAAACCAAAGGTTCATGGATGTTTTTATGTCCTTGTTCCATTTTTTGTCCATTTTAAAATGTTTTTGTGTTGTACAGAAACAGGGCTCACGTTGTTGGTTGTTTTTATTATTATTATGGGATTTGTACAGACGATGGTGATCTTCAGGAACCCAAAAGACACTCTGGTCTCCTACTACCATTTCTGCAACAACAACGTGGTTCTGCCTTCAGTGAAGTCCTGGGACTCTTTCTTTAAGGACTTCATGAATGGAAACGGTGAGAAAAATCAGCGTTAGCCCTAAATAGAAATGAACATAAAATCCTATTTTGTAAGATGCAATTCAAATACCATAACATTCAATATTACAATAGGCAGGTCATATAGGTACACTGATGAGGCAGTGGGTGTTTGTTTTAACTTAACCCAGAAAAAAGTTTTAAAGCTATATTTTATTCTTTGTGTCATAATAACTGAATGTTTTTATTTGAAATAAATAAAACAGATTAGTGTGTTTGATGCTTTGATCAAACAAACATCAGCATCAACCTCTGGTTGAGACAATAATGGTCTTGAGACCATTATTGTCTCAACCAGAGGAGGTCAGATGATCATTTTAAAAGTTTTAAACATCTCAGTCAATATTTTTGGTAGTTGAGGTTTTATGTCAGCCTTTTTTTCTTGGGATCTGTGACTGTTGTTTTTCTGACATATTAAGCTAAAATTGAAAGCTGCTTTTGTTTTTTTTATTTGTTGTTTAATTCTGAAGAGATCTTTTCTGAAGGTTTTCAGCTGTTTTTTTTCTAACAGTTAATGTTTCATATCTTTATTAGCCTTTATGACCAATAAACAGCAGCAGAGTCCACAGGGTTACCATGGTGAATCACTTTTATAGCATCAGTGTCCTAATAAACACTCAACGGAGTTCAAACATTCACCTGTTGGTTAGCTCCAATTGACCCTGATACTCTGTAGAACGTTTCATTGAGAGTTTGTGTGCATGTGCGCGTGTGTGTGCATGTGCGCGTGTGTGTCCGTGTGCGTATATGTATGTGTGTGTGGGCGTGTGTGTGCGTGTGTGTGCGTGTGTGTGTAGTTGCCTGGGGGTCGTACTTTGACCACGCCTTGGCCTGGGAAAAGAGGATGGATGACCCAGATGTTCTGTTGGTCACGTATGAAGACTTGAAACAGGTCAGATTCTTCAGCTGATTCAAAGTTTTCCTCTAAGTCACCTGATTGTTCCTCTCCAGAGGACAGTATTTTATTATTTGTATTTCCTTAGTTTGACACATGGAACTAAATATATTGATGTTTTCTGTGTTTTCTGTTCTGCAGGATCTGAACGCAGCGGTCCGTCAGATCTCCTCCTTCTTTGGCTTCAGCCTGACGGATGATCAGGTGCAGCAGATCACTGCAGCCAGTAGCTTCAGCGCCATGAAGGAGAACTCCGTCACCTCCCACGGCAGCAAAAGCATCGGAGACGTTATCTTCAGGAAAGGTACCTGTAACACTGCTCGTAACATTTAAAACTGGACATTTAAAACTTTGACTCAAATACCGCCCTTTTATTGGGCTTCCTGAGACAGCTGATCATTAAGATGTGAAAGAAAACCAGAAGCTGCAGAAACTGTTGGTGTTTTTAAAAAGAGACTCAAGATTTTCCTAGATTAGTTTTCATTATTTAGAGAAACAGACTAATTTCAGACTCAAACGCTGGTTTATGTTTCTGTGCAGGAGAAGTCGGAGACTGGAAGAACCATTTTACTCCAGAGCAGAGTCAGGAGATGGACGAGGCTTTCACCAAACATCTGGGGAAAACGAAGCTGGGAGCCAAACTGAACTATGATCATTACTGTAAATAAACAAGAGAAGAAGAACGACGGGAGGAGACGGTCAGATGCTTGGAGTTAAAATAAATCATCAGGGTAGAAGCACTCAAAAAGGAAGACAATCCATCAAAATGAATATTTTAATCAGTTTAGTTTTGTTCTAAAATATTTAGTTCAAACCTGTCTACAGCTGGAATTAAAAACTGTTCATCAGTGCTGAAAAAACATCCAATCAGAAATTTGGTCCATTTCCACATTTTCTTCAGATATTTCAACACATAACATTATTTACCTCTAAACATTGTAAATAAAAGGATTTTACTGCCATTCCTCTGGAATCTGTCTCTTAAGGCACAAATGAATAAAAATTGAGATTTAAAATGTGTTTTGGTCACTTTTTACAGCTGTGGTTGAGTTTGTGGGTTTGTCCCTGTTTATTCTTTATTAATCATGAAGAATGGACTTTTTGATATGTAACTAATTACTTTACATTGTCAAAGTTAACACCGGTTGTTTTTGCCTCTCTACTGTTACCCTGCTGTTGTTCATGTAAGGAGACCATCATGCTGGTTACAGGATTATGTGACATAATCTTTATAAGTGTGTCATATCGGAACAGTAAAAAACATTGCGAGTGGAGTGTTTCACCACAGGTGTATTCTTTGGGTTTTATTGAAAGATGTATGCTCCCTAAGCATTGAGAAAACTAATTGTGATGATAATGATTGTAATGTTTTCTTTGTGCTTATTCACTGGGACAAGAAGTTTTGTGTGTGCATTTAATGATCTTAACTCATTCACGACTTTAGTGCGTTTTTTTTTACGGGGTGGGCGTTGGAACGAGCCCCCGCACCAAGAGAACAAACATCACGTGTCTAAAGCGGAAAACCAATGAATAGGGCTCGTGATCGTGTCGTCATCACCGGCGCAGCCGCCATGTTGGAAGCCTCGTTACTTGTTTCTTATAACGCCAGACAGCGCGGTCAGTCTTGCGGCTTCATTTAATCTATTATTCATTTGATCGATTAATACTCAACTATGGTAAATCGTTGGTGTGTTGTGAGGTGCAACAGCGCAACATTATCATGATCACCAGTGAAAAAAAGGTAAAAAAAACGTGCTAACGTTTCACCGTTTTCCTGCTTGGATGCATAACCTGGGATCGCAGCTGTAAAGGCGACCAAACATCACTCTCCAGAGTATCCTGGTCTTGATGAGAGTCTATTCTTTGCATTTTCATTCTGGTAAGTTACAGATGATATACGTTTTTTTATACATCGTTACTTTAGTTCAACTCGCACATGCATGGATACACATAGATACACACACACACACACACCGGTAGGCTAATGCGAGCGCACTGAAACACAACTTCTTCTGCTACCCTTCTTATATGGGATGACAATTTTCATTGTTTTACAAGAAAAACCAGCAAATGAAACATATACCTCTCATCCGGACGTTTACATCTGCTCACACCACAAACAATAAAGCCGAAAATACCCGTCATGCAGAGCTGCGGCAGCAACAAGTTGTCGTTGGTGCTCCGGTCTTGGGTCTTTCATATGGATCCAAACCGTTTATAATCCTGATTTTGTCCACATACCGGCCCCTGGCTTTCCTATTTAACGTATCCCAGTATAGTCCGTGTCCTTTTCGGGATTTTAACATGTTGTATTCTACTTTCTTTCTCCCAACTCTGCTTCTGTGCTTTGTTCATATGGTGTGTTTACACTCGACAGGCTGCCAACATGTCCGCCACCGTCGCAGAATGCAACGCGTGATTACGTGTGAGCCCAAGCCCTAATAGGAGTTTATTTTGGGCCGCTGCTGTGAAAAAAGCAATGGGCCAACCGGATAAAGCTAGAAATACGGCGATTCTTCCTGATGTAAGAAGTGAGTCTCTTTCTTTTGGTAGTTTTGGCGTTTACATGATCATAGAGCACAATGTTCTGTGACTCTTCAAAAAACAGTAAAAACGCTCAAAAACGCTGGCAGTCAGGGGCTTTCTGATCAGAAAACGGTTGGCAGTCAGTGAGTTAGGAAAGAGTGGAATATGTTGTGTACTAAACACTAGAGGTCAGAATAGGCTCTCTTACAGAGCGATAGGATGTGTTTGAATCCAGGGGTTGGATGCTTGTGAGGACGTGTACTCAATGGTCCACCAAGATCGGGTCCTTCATCTACCGCTAAATCTGGAAATACGGCTCTGAAATTGGACAGCCTAGCGTCACAAGTCCCCGCCCCTAGATCCTGTCACAGAGCTCATTTGCAGTGATTTATTAAACAGAATTTATTGGAAATAACTAACAATGCCTATAGACAGGCTTTTAATTTTACTTTAACCGTAATGTTTTGTTATAAACTTACATTTGAAAGTGTACTGCTCTGCTGTTCCTTCTGCCATTGAGAATTTGTAGTACCGTACGGCCGCTGCGCAAAAGCATGCTGGGATAGCCTCTGCCAGCAAGGATCCACCTGAACCATCCTTGAAATTTGGGTGAAAGGAGGACGCATGGATGAGTGTCCTTCGAATTCGGACAGCACTCGTCGCTTCGCTGTGACGTCAAAGGCCTCGAAATGCGTCCTCACAAGCATCCAACCCCTGCATTCGAACACAGCCATTGAAGAAGAAGAAGGGTGGATAAAGTAACTACTGCCCTGCTCATTCCTACTGTAAAACCTGCAAAACATAAAGAGAAAACCTGTAAACAGAAACTGGGAATTTTGAGCTGCAACTGTTCATGTCCAACTAAAAACAGACTCTGTTTCCAGAGAGGTACTCTGTGGGTTGGACCATGGGCGTTTTTAGCCCATTTTTGGGGGTTTGTTTGTTTTTTATTAAGATCCCCATTAGCCACTGTTAAAACAGTTGCTATTCTTCCTGGGGTCCTATCATCATCAAATTAACATAAATAATGCATCAAAACTGTGCTAACAGGCAAACTGATTACACATACAATATTCATCTTCACTCTAGAATAAACACAACACCACACAAATTAAATACATTTCACACCAACATAAAACCTTTTTCACAATAAACAACAGACAAAACAATTAAACAAAAATACAAACACATTACATTAATATCCTCTTCCCCAATCATGTCAAGTGTGTATAAATAAATAATCTCAATCTCTTACAAAAATCACCACTATGTAACTGACCCATCAAAAATTGTGGTAAACCATTAAATTCCACCATTGCTCTATAAAGTACGGACCGTTGAATAAAATTAGTGTGACATGTTGGTAACAAAAAACGTCCATCAGCTTGACGAGTAGCATGTTGATGCACATCCCTAAAAAATGTCAGCTGGCTAAAAAATATTTTTGGTGTTTAGGTACGCTTAGTCTTCTTAACATTAATAACTAACTTGTTTTCATTGATCCAACCTTCTACTAACCTTAATTCTTTTTCCAATGTTGATTTCAGTTCAACTAAATTACTATCAGCCACATATAAGGTCCAATCATCAGCATATAATACAATGTTGGCCCACTCTAACATGACTGACAAATCATTTGTAAAAATTGAAAATAGCAAAGGTCCAAGACAACTTCCCTGCGGCACCCCACATGAGAGAACCCTAATTTGTGAGTAACTGCCATTAAACAGTACTGTAAATTTCCTCTCCGTAAGATAACTTTCTACCCATTTAACAGCTGATTTGTGAAAACCATACCAACTTAATTTCTCTAATAATAAATTATGATCCAGTACATCAAAAGCCGCACTCAAATCTAATAACACGGTCCCTGTTACTTTCCCATTATCCATATTAGTCATCATATCATTAGTAATCTGTGCTAGTGCCGTTGTTGTGGAGTGGCCCTTTTTATATGCATGCTGATATGGAGAATACAACTCATTCTCATTAAAATATAGGCTTATTTGGTAAAAAACTATTTTCTCTAATATTTTCCCCAAAATTGGCAAAAAACTTACAGGCCTGCTATTTTTACCAGAGAAGTGCTCTGTATTGTTCTTTGGAAGAGGAACCACTTTTGCAGTTTTCCATTTCAATGGACACTTACATTTTTCTAAGCTCAAATTTATATTATGACAAACAGGAATCGCAATCTCATCCCCAACTAATTTTAACAACCTTACATCTAATTCATCTACACCCGCTGGTCTCATTTTCATTTTTTGTAGAACATTCTTCACAGTATCTACCGTTATTAAATTAAAATTGAATGTACATGATTTACTACCCATAATTTTATTCTTAATTATTTTACATGACAAATCTGCTTTTAACCCTACAATCATATCTTTCCGTAGGTTTTGCACCTTATCTATAAAATAATTGCTTAAATGATTTGCTATATCCACAGGTTTACTCAGAAAAGTATCCCCCACTTCTAAGCAAGTTGGTAAAATCTTAAATTTTCATCCAGTAACCTCATTTAAAGTATTCCATATTTTCTTTCTATCCGCTTTTACATTCTCAAATTTGTTTTCATAATAAACCCTCTTTTTTTTGTGTAATTTGGTTATTCCAGATTCAGAGTTACTGCAAAAATAAGTTTGTTTCCAAATGAAAAGGTTCAACAATACATATCTGGAAAGGAAATATGTGCACATTTGCCATAACTTTTTCAATAAATATTGAGTTTGGCCTGCAACTTCATCCCAGTTTTTCTTTTCGTCCCAGTGTGAATAGGGCAGCGTCCCTCAACAGGCGGTTCGCGGTCCAGACCCGGCCCACGAACCTCCACTCTCCGGCCCCCAAGCCGCGTTTCACATTTACTGAGGCAGGGCGGTATTGTGCGCGCTCTATTTAAAAAATAACAGGGACACCACTGCCCCTGTGTCAGCAACACAACAGAGCTATGGTTCAGTCTTCTCTGTGTTATAAACACAGTCTGTCTCTCTCTCACATTAACGCTGCTCAAGACGAGTTTTACTTTCACTCTTGGAGCAGCTGCTTCATTGATTATTCCTCAGCAGTTTTTAGGATGGGACGACTTTTAAATTTGATGGCAAGCCGTCCTCGTTTTCTGTAATATCTAATCTAGAATTAGCATTTTGTGGAAGTAAAATAAAAATCTGATTATTGCACAAATCATTTGGCAAATGTGTTCAAGTGTGTATTAGTGGAAATACGCAGATTCATTGCGGGGGTTAACCCAGCACGGATCCCCGTTTACACACCAGCTGGAGCAGGTAGATGGAGACCAGCTTGTAAAGAAGACAGGGTGACTGGTTTGAGTCTGATGTTGAACAAAAAAACATCCATCCATCCATCCATTTTCTCCCGCTTATCCGGAGTCGGGTCGCGGGGGCAGCAGCTTAAGGAGGGAAGCCCAGACCTCCCTCTCCCCAGCCACTTGGGCCAGCTCCTCCGGGGGAATCCCAAGGCGTTCCCAGGCCAGCCGAGAGACATAATCTCTCCAGCGTGTCCTGGGTCTTCCTTTGGGTCTCCTCCCGGTTGGACGTGCCCGGAAAACCTCACTAGGGAGGCGTCCAGGAGGCATCCTAATCAGATGCCCGAGCCACCTCAACTGGCTCCTCTCGATGTGGAGGAGCAGCGGGTCTACTCCGAGCCCCTCCCGGATGACCGAGCTCCTTACCCTATCTCTAAGGGAGAGCCCAGCCACCCTGCGAAGAAAACTCATTTCGGCCGCTTGTATCCGCGATCTCGTTCTTTCGGTCACTACCCAAAGCTCGTGACCATAGGTGAGGGTAGGAACGTAGATCGACCGGTAAATTGAGAGCTTCGCCTTTCGACTCAGCTCTCTCTTCACCACGACAGACCGGTACAACGCCCCCATCACTGCAGATGCAGCACCAATCCGCCTGTCGATCTCACGCTCCACCCTTCCCTCACTCGTGAACAAGACCCCGAGATACTTAAACTCCTCCACTTGGGGCAGGACCTCGTCCCTGACTTGGAGAAGGCATTCTACCCTTTTCCGACTCAAGACCATGGTCTCGGATTTAGAGGAGCTGATTCTCATCCCAGCTGCTTCACACCCGGCTGCGAACTGCTCCAGCGAAAGCCGGAGATCACGTTCTGACGAAGCCAACAGGACCACATCATCTGCAAAAAGCAGAGACCTGATCCTTAGGCCACCAAAACGGATCCCCTCACCACCTTGGCTGCACCTAGAAATTCTGTCCATAAAAGTTATGAACAGAATCGGTGACAAAGGGCAGCCTTGGCGGAGTCCAACTCTCACCGGAAACGAGCCCGACTTACTGCCGGCAATGCGGACCAAGCTCTGACACTGGTCGTACAAGGACCTAACAGCCCGTATCAAGGGGCCTGGTACCCCATACTCCCAGAGTACCCCCCACAGGGCCCCCCGAGGGACGCGGTCGAACGCCTTCTCCAAATCCACAAAACACATGTAGATTGGTTGGGCGAACTCCCACGCACCCTCCAGGACCCCCCCAAGGGTATAGAGCTGGTCCAGTGTTCCACGGCCAGGACGAAAACCACATTGCTCCTCCTGAATCCGAGGTTCGACTATCCGACGGACCCTCCTCTCCAGAACCCCTGAATAGACCTTACCAGGGAGGCTCAGGAGTGTGATCCCCCTGTAGTTGGAACACACCCTGCGGTCCCCCTTTTTAAATAGGGGGACCACCACCCCGGTCTGCCAATCCAGTGGAACTGCCCCCGATGTCCACGCGATATTGCAGAGCCGCGTCAACCAACACAGCCCCACAGCATCCAGAGCCTTAAGGAAATCCGGGCGGATCTCATCCACCCCCGGAGCCTTGCCACCGAGGAGTTTTTTGACCACCTCAGTGACCTCAGCTCCAGAGATTGGAGAGCCCAACCCAAAATCCCCAGACTCTGCTTCCATCCTGGAAGACGTGTCGGTGGGATTGAGGAGGTCTTCGAAGTACTCGGCCCACCGATTCACAACGTCCCGAGTCGAGGTCAGCAGCACACCCTCCCCACTGTAAACAGTGTTGGTAGTGCACTGCTTTCCCCTCCTGAGACGCCGGATGGTGGACCAGAATCTCCTCGAAGCCGTACGGAAGTCTTGTTCCATGGTCTCACCGAACTCCTCCCATGCCCGGGTTTTTGCCTCTGCGACCACCCGAGCCGCATTCCGCTTGGACTGCCGGTACCTATCAGCTGCCTCCGGAGTCCCACAGGCCAAAAAGACCTGATAGGACTCTTTCTTCAGCTTGACAGCATCCCTAACCGCCGGTGTCCACCAGCGGGTTCGGGGATTGCCGCCACGACAGGCACCGGCCACCCTGCGACCACAGCTACGGTCAGCCGCCTCGACAATGGAGTCACGGAACATGGTCCATTCGGACTCAATGTCCCCCGCCTCCCCCGGGACGTGTTCGAAGTTCTGTCGGAGGTGGGAATTGAAGCTCCTTCTGACGGGAGACTCTGCCAGACGTTCCCAGCAGACCCTCACAACACGTTTGGGTCTGCCAGGTCTGACCGGCATCCTCCCCCACCATCGAAGCCAAGTCACCACCAGGTAGTGGTCAGTTGACAGCTCCGCCCCTCTCTTTACCCGCGTGTCCAAGACATGCGGCCGCAGATCAGATGAAACGACAATAAAATCGATCATCGACCTGCGGCCTAAGGTGTCCTGGTGCCAAGAGCACATATGGACACCTTTATGCTTGAACATGGTGTTTGTTATGGACAATCCATGACGAGCACAGAAGTCCAATAACAGAACACCACTCGGGTTCAGATCAGGGGGGCCGTTCCTCCCAACCACACCTCTCCAGGTCTCACTGTCGTTGCCCACGTGAGCATTGAAGTCCCCCAGCAGAACGAGGGAGTCACCCGAAGGAGCGCTTTCCAGCACCCCCTCCAGGGACTCCAAAAAGGGTGGGTAGTCTGAGCTGCAGTTTGGTGCATAAGCACAAACCACAGTCAGGACCCGTCCCCCCACCCGAAGACGGAGGGAGGCTACCCTCTCGCTCACCGGGGTAAACCCCAACGTACAGGCACCAAGATGGGGGGCAAGAAGTATGCCCACCCCTGCTCGGCGCCTCTCAGTGGGAGCAACTCCAGAGTGGTAGAGAGTCCAACTCCTCTCGAGGAAACTGGTTCCAGAGCCAGAGCCATGCGTTGAGGTGAGTCCAACTATATCTAGTCGGAACCTCTCAACCTCACACACCAACTCTGGCTCTTTCCCCACCAGAGAGGTGACATTCCACGTACCAAGAGCTAGCTTCTGTAGCCGAGGATCAGACCGCCAAGGTCCCTGCCTTCGGCTACCGCCCTTTGCACATCGCACCCGACCCCTTTGGCCCCTCCCACGGGTGGTGGGCCCATGGGAAGGGGGACCCACGTCTCCTCTTCGGGCTATGCCCGGCCGGGCTCCATGGGTGAAAGCCCGGCCACCAGGCGCTCGCCATCGTGCCCCAACTCCAGGCCTGGCTCCAGAGGGGGGCCCCGGTGACCCGCGTCCGGGCGAGGGAACACTGGTTCCATTCATTTTATTCATCATAAGGGGTCTTTGGGCTGCACTTTGTCTGATCCCTCACCTAGGACCTGTTTGCCATGGGTGACCCTACCAGAGGCGTTGAAAAAACATCCTCAGTAAAATATTCTGGGCAACAGTAAAATCCTATCTGCACTAATAGCTCGTTAATGCAAATGACCGGAAATGCGTTTGTTCATGAACACATGATGAGTACAGGCTGTGATTTAGTTTAAACAAATTTCCCTCAACTGTTTCAGCTGATTCTCATTTTATTAATAATAACAATAATAATAATAATAAGGAGAAACAATAATAATGCTTTACCAAGCATTCAAAATAATAAGCCACAATAGGGTTCAGTAATAAAACATGAGTCTGACCCCCCACACATCGCACAGCCGTCACGTCAAACCCGCGGATCAGCTGATCAAGAGACAGAAAAAGGATAAACCTCCAACCTCATTTTAATATTGTCAACAATCAAACAAAGCAACGCATCATTTTACCTGCAGGAATTCACTAGTGAAGAAAACTGAACTCCTATGAGCAGGGACGGACACTCCTTCCTGTGGGACACCCACTTTCCCTGCATCTGTGACTCAACAACACATAGCAACAGCTTGCTCCCTCAGAGTTTCATAGATTTTGGGGAAACACGAGAAGCCTTTCTCTGATGCAGAAGTGATAGAAGAATGTATGACTGGAGTGATGGAAAGCATGTTTGAAGGCAAACAAAAAGAGGAAAAGACAGCTACAATAAAACACATCCCTCTACAGGTTTTAGGTTTAAAAGGAAAAAGCTTTAGTCTCTGTCAGCATCAGCAGCAGGGCCCTGCAGGGAATCGAACCCCGTCTCATTACTGAGAGTTCCGTTACCAGAGCCTTCTGCTTTTTAGAGGTGACATGAAACGGTGAAGCAAAACCTGCATCAACACAGGATTTATGTGTGTGGAACATAAATGATGTCTTGATGCAGGGAAAAAAACCGTTGCAGTTTTAATTATTTATAATATTTGTAATTAATTTGAACATTTCAGTATTTTTATTTAACAGCATCGTAACTTATTAAAAAGTTATTTAATTTATTTATTCTTCAATATTTTTGTATTTTTAATTTTATTTTTGTGATAAATGTTTTTAGGTGCAGAGGTGTTCACCGACAAGCCTCTCCACCAGGACTGGATCCAGGTGAGGTCCAGGTTTCCTTAGTCCAGGGAACGTAATATGTCCACAGATTCTGTAGCGGTGTCCAGAGTTTATGAATCGCTCTTAGTCTGACCCCTCACCCAGAACAAAGCTGCCACGGCAGAACCTTCCAGAGGAAAGCGTCCCCACGCAGCAAAGTCTCTGGGGTCACTGGGGCACTCAAACCCCTCCACCACGATAAGGTGGCGATTCACGGAGAGGGTGTTTTTATTTATTTATTTATTTATTTTATTTATTTATTTTTTGTTTATTTATTTATTTGTTTGTTAATTAATTAATTAATTAATTAATTAATTAATTAATTAATAAATTAATTTTTTGTTTGTTTATTTGTTAATTAATTAATTTGTTTGTTTGTTTGTTTATTTGTTAATTAATTAATTAATTTGTTTGTTTATTTGTTTGTTTGTTTATTTGTTAATTAATTAATTTGTTTGTTTGTTTGTTTTTGTTCTTCATCAGGTTTTTTAGTCAGACCAGCTATAACTTTGGTGTTGGTACCTCTAAGGTCCGGCTCTGCAGAGCCCTAACTGTGTTCTTCTTTCAGCTACTTGACTGGTCCTGCTGAGAGTCAGAGACAGGTGTTGGTTCATCAGTACTGAAGTCAGGGAGCTCCTCCTTCCTCAATCTGACACACGTTCATGCGTTCGTGTGCTGATTTGACATATGAGCTGTTACTGGTTCGGGGAAGGTGGCTCATTGTGATGAAGCAGTGATTCAGAGCTTCATCTGGAGTGATCCTCTCAGCTGGATCCACTGTCAACATTCGTTTTAGGAGGTCTGTGAATGCCTCCAGGTCTTCATTTTCATNTGACACAGTGCTGCCACGCAGCTTTTTGTTTAATAAGGAAGAGACCGCGGACTTCTCCGCGCTCCTTTGACCCACCCAGCCGTTTCTCTGTTCCCGTCTGCTGTGATGAGCGCAGCGCGCGCGCGCGCACACACACACACACACACATACACATTGACACAGTGCTGCCACGCAGCTTTTTGTTTAATAAGGAAGAGACCGCGGACTTCTCCGCGCTCCTTTGACCCACCCAGCCGTTTCTCTCTTCCCGTCTGCTGTGATGAGCGCAGACACCGGGCAGACTTCTTCGCACTCCTTTGACCCGCCCACATCACTGATATATTCGCGCCAATTTTTCGCGCGCATTTCTGAGACCGCCTATCACGTCCGCATTCCAAAGGGTGTCCTGGAAGACGTGTGTAAACAACCTGGCGGGGCCGGGGCCGACTGAGGCCGACCGATCGGAGCCGACCCGGTGCTAGTGTGTAAGTGCCATTAGAGACAGGTGTTGGTTCATCAGTACTGAAGTCAGGGAGCTCCTCCTTCCTCAATCTGACACACGTTCATGCGTTCGTGTGCTGATTTGACATATGAGCTGTTACTGGTTCGAGGAAGGTGGCTCATTGTGATGAAGCAGTGATTCAGAGCTTCATCTGGAGTGATCCACTCAGCTGGATCCACTGTCAACATTCGTTTCAGGAGGTCTGTGAATGCCTCCAGGTCTTCATTTTCATATGGGTCTAGTAGTCCTGAGTCCATCTCTAATATTTCATCCATAGAGTCTAACCTCTCACAAATTTCGTCAGGCCTCCAAATCGGGTTTCCTGCTTCTACGTATTCTTCAGGTGTTTTAAACCTTCAGGTTTGTTCTAATTCATCAAATTTAAAAAAGTGATTGACTTTACTTCCCTTCTCAAGTAAAGACTTGTCGGGCAGGCCGTGCAGCTTAAAGATCTGCCTCATACAAGTATACTCACAGTCTGGTTCATGGAGAAGTTGTCCAAGAAACATGCAGGCAAGTACACAGGCAACTGCCCAGACGTCCACACCTTCACCCACCGGGAGACCCAAGAAGACCTCTGGTGCTCGGAAACCAACAACTTGGATGTTTTCAAATTGCTGTAAGTCTTCTGTCTTCATAGCCATCCCAAAATCTATGAGCTTGACCCTGAAAGGCTGGGACTCATGGTTGACCAACATTATATTGTTGGGTTTAATATCTGCATGAGTGATGCCGAGAGTCTTGAGGGCGCTGAGAGCCCCCAACAGGTTTTGAGCAATGACCCGGATTGCATGGATGCCTAGTGACTCTAAGTCCTTCGTGATTAATACCTCATAAACGGCCATGTCCAGCATTTCAAGCACAAAACAGAAGTTGTCCTCTACTTCAAAAACCTCAAAAAGCCTGATCAGGTTGTTTTTGTCCACGTCAATTTCCCTGAAAAGAGTTAAAGCCCTGGCTTCATTTGCAGCTGAAAGATGGTCCTCTTTGTGGATTAATTTCACTGCTACTACCTCACCTGTCCCCTGTGTTATGCACTCAACAACTTGTCCATAAGCTCCTTTTCCTATACGTCTCTGAACAATGTAAACTCCTAAATTACCAGTGATAACAGCACCGTGCAATAGTTGAAACGATGATGGATTTGACTGTTTGTTGGTCTCATTGTTGTTTTCTTGGTTGGAGTCCTGCTGACAGTCTGAGACAGGCGTTGGTTCATCAGACTTGTCCACTATAGAAAACTCAAAGTTCTCTGACTTCATATGAGCTTTTGGCAGCCTGAGTTCAGGAGATAGGGAAGATGTTAGTCTTGCCTTGAACATGGTTATTTTAACGTTTTCATTAGCTAATTTCTCTCCTGGGCTGCCACTGGCATCAAGACGATTGTCGGTCCTGACCAAATCAAAATTTGAAACTTCCCCTGGTGACGTCTGGTGTTGTGAGTTTCTTGGGACTGAATAATCTATAGATTGGTTCCCTCTGGTGAATTCCTCTTGAGAATGGTGCTGTTCATAAGTTGCTTTAGATGTTTGTTCATCTGATTCTTCATCTGAATCAAAGTCAGAGAGATCAGAATCAGATAAATTAACGTCAGAGAGGCCAGGAGAGATGCAGGTTGTTCCTTCTTCCTCAATCTGACACGCGTTCATGCGTTCGTGTGCCAATCTGACATATGGGCTGTTACTGGCACGAGGAAGATGAGTCATTGTGATAAAACAGTGATTCAGAGCTTCGTCTGGTGTGATTCTCTCTGCTGGATCAACTGTTAGCATCCGTTTTAGAAGGTCTGTGAAAGCCTTCAGGTCTTCATAATGATAGGGGTCTTGTATTCCTGGCACCATATTTATCATGTCATCTATAGAGTTTAACTCCTTATCACATATTTCTTGTCTCATAATTTTGTTTCCTGTCTCTACGAATTCTTGAGGTGTCTTAAACTTCCAGGTTTGCGCCGTTTTGTCAAATGTAAAAAAGCGATCCACTTTACTTGCCTTTTCAAGTGAAATCCTGTCAGGGAGACCGTGGAGCTTGAATATCTGCCGCATGCAATTATATTCACAGTACGGGTCATGAAGATATCCTCCAAGAAACAGGAAGGCGAGTGTCGACGCAACAGCCCATGTGTCGATGCCCTCATGTTTACGAAGGCCGAGGAAAACCTCTGGCGCTCGGAAACCACACGCCTGTATAGTTTCATATCGCCATAAGTCGTGTGTCTTTAACGCCAACCCAAAGTCTATTAATTTAACCCTGAATGGTTGATTCTGGTGGTTTATCAACATTACATTATCAGGTTTTATGTCTGCATGAGTGACACTAGCAGCCTTTAGCAGATTCAGAGCCACCAATAGGTCTCTAGCAATCACTCGCATGTCTGGGAGAGCTAATGTTCCATGTCTCTTGTATACAAAATTAGCCAAGTCTGTCTCTAACATTTCAAACACTAAACAAAAGCTGTTTTGAACTATGAAATGATCTATTAACTTGATTAAGCTATTCTGGTCCGTATCAAACTCACTGAGAAATTTCAACATTGCCGCTTCGCTTTTAGCAGAATAAATGTTTCGTGAGTCAATGAATTTCATAGCCACGACGTCTCCTGTGTCTTGTTTTACGGCCTTGACGACTAATCCATATGTTCCAGATCCCAAAAACTCCTTAATCGTATAAAATCCTGAATTTCCAGCGATGGTCTGATTGTAGTATAATTGAAGACTATTTGGATCATTTTTGCTGGCTTCCATGGCTGGAGCAGGCATAACAGATGTTTTTTCTGCTTTCAGTTGTTCTTCATAAGCTGTTTTATCTGATCGTTGATTCATTCTGAATAAACTTGTGTTTAACAGGGTTTAAAACAAAAGGTTTGTTTTAAAAGCAAGAGCTGAAAAACACAACTTACTCTCCCGGTGTCTGTCGACAGAATGAAAACTGTCAACTGAGGCCTTCTACTGAGAGGTGACATCAGCAAGCATTCCTTTGATGTGACGTCACGACGTAAAGAACGTAATCAAGATCATTGAGATGGCGCACCAATGACTGTATGATTTCTATGGGTGGCGCACTCACACATGATATCATATGATATTTATGCACTTACAGATGGGCCGAGATTTGCATGTACTATCGCGAGAACACGCTTAGCCAGAAAACCGGAAGTCAGTCCGAGACTTCACAGAAAACTTCAAGTTGTTTTTTTCACACGAACAGACAGCCTCATCTGGTCAAATAAACGGAACTAAGTGCGTAGGAAACGGGGAAACGGGGTGTACGTGTCCCAACAATTCAGGAAAGACGCGCATATGTCCGAGCCGATAATGTGGAGGTGAAATAGGTTTTATTTTGAAAGGCAGAGCGGTGTCGTGCCGACACAGCCCCTCCCCTCAGGGGGAGTCGCGATCAGGAGGAAAAAGTCAGCAGCAGCTCAGCTGGAAGGAAATGTGAGTTGGTAGTCATTTTCTCCTGGAGGATAATTATATTTTCTCTGGAACGCTAGGGTGTTGATGTTAAACTGATGTTTAAACATGTTGCTAGGCAACTCAAAACATGACTATTAACGTTACTAGCTAGTAGCCAACAATGTCAGTTCCATGTAGCTGTAAGAGCTAAACAAACCAGATCATCTACCCTGGTCCTCAGCGCCCCCTGTCCTGCACGTTTTCCATGTCTCTGCTTCAGCACATGGCTGCAGAAGCCTGGTAATCACTCACTCATTTGTGTCAGGTGTGTGGCAGCAGGGAAACACTGGTGTTTGAAAGGGCAACATGGAAAACATTGTTTCTCAAATGGGGGTACGCGTACCCCTGGGGGTACGTGAAGGCACTCCAGGGGGTATGTGAGAAAATATATATACATTTTAAAAACAGCATCCATGCTAAAATTAACACTTGAATCACTACATTTTAGTGATGATAAATATTTCCAATACATTTAGTTATAGATTATTAACATTTAAAATATTCAAAATAGTTTTTTTTCTTTCAAATGTTTGAGTTTTGTACATGTTCATCAGTTCCAAATTTAATAAATCAGTCACTGATGGCATAGTGCCATTGGCGTAGGTTTGGTCTTGACATTGGTGGAGACTTATAAATGTACACCCCCCCCCCCCTTCACCCCCGAATTTGCGTTGTTTTCTCTATCCATGATAAAAACAATAACGTACTGATTTCCCACATGTACTATTCTACTTATTTGTAATGTTTAATGTTATAGAAAAGCTATTTTGTGTCACCAACATTTTAATATTAAACATGTCAATTTAACCCTTTAACAACAATTGTTTCGTATCTACACACATCTAAGTTTATAAGAGCTCTTTCTTTTTAATAATTTTAATAAGATTTGTTTTTCCTCAATAAGCTGCTTTATTGAATCATAGACATGTTTTCTGCCCTCTGGTGGAAGCTAACGTTGCCAAGTACAAATTGTATTTAGTTTGATTGTTGTAAAGTTGTTTTGATTGTTGTATTAATATTAGTCAAAAATGTTTCAAAATAAAAAAAAAATTCTGATTATTATTTCATGTGTCATGCTTTAAAGGACTAAGTGTCTCTCTAGGCTGATAATATCTGAACAAGGCTGCAGGTTTCTCTCAGTCTGAATGGAAGTTAGACTCAGAGAGAAAGAGAAGCATGATTAACATGGCTAGTTGTCTTTCTCTCTGAGAGAAAGGTAAATCAGCAGGTAAATCTCTAATGAGCTACAGATGATTTACCTGCTGAGCGCTAAAGCCTAGCACTGCTAATAACGTTATGATGATGGACTCATTTCATTAGCAAACTCAACTTTAAGTGACTTACACGTTTCTTTGGGGGGAAAAAATAGCTCCTTCTGTCCTCAACCTTATTTTTGCCTTCATCCTCATGTAAACTACTTTTGTGAGACTCTTATTTTAATTAATACAGTCAGACAGGATGTGGTATACAGCGCTTTTATTGTGGTGACCGGAAGTGTGTGGTTTGTTGTTGGGGAACTTGACTGCTGTAATGTGAAATGACGGTGGCGTTAATAAAAGAGTCTCTCCAGTTCATGGAGGACGTCCTCTCTTCATGTGCAGCTTTAGCGTCATCCTCCCAGGACCCTCTGTGTCACTCACGTTGCATTGCAAACACAGGCGTCTTGCATACGACTGCAACGTTTTCCTTCTAGCTTTGGCGTTGCTAACCGTATACATGTGTGTTGCTAACGACTGGCGACGGCGTAGTTTGTCTCACGTGAGTTTCCCGTGACAGCCAATCACACCGTCCATATGCGGTACGGCGGTAGGACTCGAGGAGAGAACGTCATTTAACCCTTTCTGCACCTCTAGAGTAACGAGACATTGAATGGCTTGTTGTTTCTTAGCGGAGGAGGTCAAATTATTGGTGGGGACTATTTGGTCGTTGCTGGATATTGGTGGGGACACGTCACCACCATCCATGCCAAATCTACGCCCTTGCATAGTGCTCTGTTTTAGGTCTTTTTTTTTACAACTAAAAATGCTTTGCGCTGGTTAGGGGGTATTTGGCTGAAAAAAAATTTCACAGGGGGTATGTCACTTAAAAAAGGTTGAGAACCACTGATCTAGAGCACAGGTGTCGAACTCCAGTCCTCGAGGGCCGGCATCCTGCACCTCTTTGTTGTTTCCCTGTTCCAACAAAATTGATTCACTTGTGCAGCAGCTCATCAAGCTCTCCAGAAACCTGTTAATCACCTGCTGATTGAAATCAGGTGTGTTGAAACAGGGAAAACACTAAGATATGTGGGATAGCGGCCCTTGAGGACCGGAGTTCGACACCCCTGATCTAGAGCAAAACATCCTGGGACTGGACATCAACAGTTAGAATTTATACAAGCTTAGTCAGAATAAACTTCTTCCAATCAGCCACAGCTGTGCGTCTGGCGTCCATGAGGACTTGTGTCTGCAGCACAGGTAGATGTGGCTACATCCTTGGCACATGTGAAGAGAGACAAATGATGCAACACAGGTGTGACGATGCAACAGTTCAGCAGTTGCAGCAGAGGAGTTCAGATTCAATCATTTTAGGGAATTTGCTCAGAACCTGAGTGCACTGAATTATTTTGCTCTTCTCTGTTTGTGTAGAAAACTCACGCACATCACCTGGAAAGGTGGAACAAGCTGACTTGTCCCAGTTTGAAGAGGAAATGAGCCATCGATGAAGGATCATGATGATCCAGAGCTGATTGCTGCTGCTCTTCTTGTCCCAAAGTTCAGGACATGTTGGACAAGTGACGATAACATCCTGCGTCTTGGTAAGAGTTTCAAAATGTTTTATTTTTTTATGTGTATTTATCCAATATTTACATTTTTGGAACTTTGGCCCCACTGAGGGACAGTAAAAGGATTTTCTATTCTATTCTAAAATCTTTTGCTCTTGTGTTTCATCCAGTCTCATCTGAAGGAGAAACCCGGGGTGCCTCCAGGTGACACATCTTTGTCTTCAGAGGAGGAGGACTTCTTCTCCACCATCAAGCAGGACAAAGTTCAGCTGAAACCTCCAAGCAGCTGGAGTTGTGTCCAGCTGATTCCATGGATGTCCTGAAGTCTTTCCCAGCGGTTTGTGACTGAAGCTCTGCCTGCTGAAGCTGCCTGTGAGGCGTTTCAGTGCTGCAGGACTCATCCTCAGACCCAAAAGGGCTCGTGTTGATTCTAAGAACTTTGAGAACCAGTTTCTGACGAGGCTTAATAAAAGCTCTATGTAGTCTGGAAGAGACGAGTTCATTTCTCACTAAAGAAAAGGAAACCTTCATTAGAGTTGAAGTGACCACGTTGCTTCCATGATGATGTTTGAAATCATGTTGCTGAAATGAAAAACGGTTTAAAACAAAACAGTTTCTGTTAAATGCAAGTTTAGTGCAGAGAGCAGCGAAACAAAGATACGAGCATCCAGCTGCTGTTGGACTAAATCTGTTATCCTGTCACAAATGGCTTTTTCACAGCGTTGGACTGTGGCAGCCATGTTTGGTCATCTCTAGCAACACAGTGTAGATCATAGATATCATATAAACACTAGATGCCTTACCTGCGCTGTTCGTCGATTGGACGGACGTCCCTACGCGGCGGCCATCTTACCTCGGACAGCTGCCCCCTTTCGTAACATTGGTGTCAATGGTGAATGTACTATTTAAATAACTCTAACTTGCTCAATTTTCAACCGAATTTCAAACGGTTTGGTTTGTTATAAACGCCAGAGATGTGGCTGTGAAATATGACGGATTTGGCCCGTTAATTAAAAAATGTTAAAGTGTGTCCTATCAAGCCTATGTGTTATAAGGTTTGTAATAATGCAACCGGCTTGTAAATCCGTTAATAGTTAATCGAGTTAAGAGTGTTTTTGTTTAAGTTGTTCACTCACCTTCCATCTGCTACCATTGAGAACGGAACGTAAGCTGTCCGAGGTAAGATGGCCGCCGTGTAGGGACGCTGTCGACTCCCAGTTAAGGCATCTAGTGTTTATATGATATCTATGGTGTAGATTACCAGCAAAATAATAAAACACTTTTTTGTGTCCTGGAACATTTTTGTTAGTTTTTGTAGTTTTCAAAGGTTCAGTCATATCACATGTGCTGCTATATGGGAGCCTGAAAAAGACAACTGCATGAGGAGAAGCTAGTGAGGAAGAAACAACCAAAGGTCCCACCAAAGCCACCTGAACAGGTGAGTTTTTAAAGGAGACCACTGAGTCCACTGATCTCAGACTCAGGGGGAGAGAGTTCCAGAGTCTGGGGGCCACAGCAGCAAATGATCTGTCACCTCTGGTCTTTAGCCTGGTGCGCTGCACAACCAGTAGGCTTTGATCACTGGACCTCAGGGACCTGCTGGGGGTGTAGGGACTGAGAAGATCACCAATGGGTGATGGTGCTTGTCCGTGTAAGGCCCTAGAAACCAGAACCAGGATCTTGAACCCTGAAGTGCCAGTGAAGCATCAGGACAGGGTTTCACAGATCTTTTAGAACGATCCTCTTTCTCACTTCAAAATGCCTTTTTTCTAGTCAGGGCAGAGACCAGGCTGCACCTTCAGTCAGGTGCCCGTTGCCTGCTGCTATTCAAACGTTCTCTCTTGTTGGTGAGGTGGTGCTCCATGACTATTAGTGCTGGGAGTAACGAGTTACTAAAGTAATTCATTACTGTAATGCATTGCTTTTTCCTGTAACACTGTAATGTAAGGCATTACAGGAAAAAGGAATCAGAAATATTTTGCTCGGTACCTGGGTGATTTAGGCCGGTATGTGAAATCCAGCCTTAGAAATCTGGGAGTTAT
>SSNS01000003.1:5525210-5543947 GCA_006937985.1 Aphyosemion australe | reverse complement strand
ACCCGTCCCCCCACCCGAAGACGGAGGGAGGCTACCCTCTCGCTCACCGGGGTAAACCCCAACGTACAGGCACCAAGATGGGGGGCAAGAAGTATGCCCACCCCTGCTCGGCGCCTCTCAGTGGGAGCAACTCCAGAGTGGTAGAGAGTCCAACCCCTCTCAAGGAAACTGGTTCCAGAGCCAGAGCCATGCGTTGAGGTGAGTCCAACTATATCTAGTCGGAACCTCTCAACCTCACACACCAACTCCGGCTCTTTCCCCACCAGAGAGGTGACATTCCACGTACCAAGAGCTAGCTTCTGTAGCCGAGGATCAGACCGCCAAGGTCCCTGCCTTCGGCTACCGCCCTTTACACATCGCACCCGACCCCTTTGGCCCCTCCCACGGGTGGTGGGCCCATGGGAAGGGGGACCCACGTCTCCTCTTCGGGCTATGCCCGGCCGGGCTCCATGGGTGAAAGCCCGGCCACCAGGCGCTCGCCAGCGTGCCCCAACTCCAGGCCTGGCTCCAGAGGGGGGCCCCGGTGACCCGCGTCCGGGCGAGGGAACACTGGTTCCATTCATTTTATTCATCATAAGGGGTCTTTGGGCTGCACTTTGTCTGATCCCTCACCTAGGACCTGTTTGCCATGGGTGACCCTACCAGAGGCATAAAGCCTCAGACAACTTAGCTCCTAGGATCATTGGGACACTCAAACCCCTCCACCACGATAAGGTGGTTGTATATATACAAAAACTGCAGATTTAAGTATTTGTTCCTTTATCGCAAGTAATATTAATATCGCAATATTAAGCACTGTTATTGCATATCGCAGGATTTCCTAATATCGTGCAGTTCTACATGCAACATAATTAATTCATGACAAATACAAATAAACAAACATATTGCACGTTTTCTGGGATCATTTCTTTTCTAAACAAAAGTGCACACGCATTTTTAAAAATATCTGTATCTTGTGATGAAAAAGGATAAATTAAACCAAAATATTAGGTTACGTCTGTTCTGATACCTGATATGAACTGAAAGCACATTTGATTCAGATTTAGTGTGTTTTTGGTCACTTCCTGTGTGTGTGTGTGTGTGTGTGTGTGTGTGTGTGTGTGTGTGTGTGTGTGTGTGTGTGTGTGTGTGTGTGTGTGTGTGTGTGTGTGTATGTGTGTGTGTATACCTTGTCACTCAGGTCCCACAGCCTGATGGTGGTGTCATCGCTGGCTGTGATGCAGAGTTCTTTGACAGGATGATCAGCCAGACCCCAGATTCCTCCTCGAGCATGGCCGTCCAGCAGCAGGTTGGATGCTGCATTCTTCTCCCCAACCTCAATGATTTGCCCATCCTTCGTGCCCACCAGGATCTTTCCCTGAGAGTGATGAAGATCAGCATGAGGAGGAAAGAAAACAGTCTGGAGGAGGAAGATAAAACCCCAGAGCTCACCTTTCCCCTGCAGACAGATCGGACACACTCCACCTGCTGACCCGTCTCCAGCTGGAAGGCTCGACAGCGCTTCATCTCCTGATCCCAGAGCTTCACAGCTCCACCCTCTTTAGTCCTGATGGAGAAAATGAGAAGACTGAGCCAATAACGTTTCCAGAAACATGGCTGTTACGTTTAAAGAACCATGTCACGTTTAGAAGAGGAACCTGAAACCATCTGATGGTTTACCATTTCTGCAACTTCATAAAGAAAAGCAGGTGCATCAGAACTGGTCAAGAACCTGTATGACCGTTTTAGGAGGTTAAAAATAAATCAGATTTCTATTCTGGTCCTTGAACGCACCATGACTCAGCACCGTTTTATCCCAGAAATAACAAATCTTGTGGAACTTCTACAATTATAATTGTCAAGGTAATCAGACAGTGAAGGGAAAAACATCAGGTCAGAGCAGTGAAGGAACTGGAAATCAGCATCAGGTCAAAATAAAACGATCAGTAGATCTTTGTAACTTGAATTATTGAAACTTCTGGCTGCTTTGTTGTTAGAATAAAGCAGAATCGGAGTCTCACGGCCGCTCTTTGCCTCCAGTGACGATGAGTCCATCCCTCAGCGTGGTGTACATGCTGAAGACCGGTCCCGTGTGCGCCTTCGCCACCACTCTCAACAGGAAGTGATCTCGCCACACGTACACATCCCCGTTGATGGCGCCCGTAAATGTCAAGTTATTCTGAAAATAAAAACCAAAGTAAAGTCACTGCTGCTCAGGAGGCTGTAGATGTTTTGTTTCTTCTGAAGGTAGATGGAGTAAACCCACCTCCCAAAGGGGCCCCGGGGCCCCTTCAGCTCCTAATGGGGCCCCCTTTAATAAAGCATAACCCATAAGACGTGTTTCCATTATCGGAACTATGAGGTAATTTTACCGGAATGTCATGGCATGCGCGTGTCTCCATACCATGGGCCGGCCAAAAGGACGGTTTTCAGGAACCAACAGAGTACCTGACCAGGGCTAGGTCCTCGGAAAGGCCTGGCAGAGCCGCTAAACTCATGGTTAACTCACGCTTAACTCAGTAGGAAAGGACATCGCCAAAACAACCACCGTTTGTAAATATGGAAGAGTTGCTGGTGAAGCAGAATGGAAAAATAAGCACTGTTCACCCTGCTTTAAAACTAGCAGAAATCCCCCCACAGCGCCGTAATTCACAGGGCACCATAAAAATGGTGCTTTCGGTAGTTGAACACCGTATTTTACATCTCACAGCCGCTCTCCCGGTCTAGATTAGATTAAAATATGCTGTACTTCAACAAAAATAACTTTTAAAGTAGCTCTCCGGAATATTTCTTTTATCTGATGGCACCATCTAGTGGCTGACAAGCGTATCACACCAATAGTCGGGTCAACCCGGTAATTTAAGATGGCAACTGCACGTTTCTTGTTTATGAATGTGCTTCTGTAGCCGACAAACAGAGCTAAAACACGTTGTTTTACAAGTATTATTCTCATGTCATGTTTTCATATATTTATATTTTAAAGACTTACTTGTCCGTTAAAAGTTCATCAACGCTGCATCAGCCGAGGTACTTCCTTAAATTTGAAGCGTGTAAGCGATAGTCTAACGCTATTGGTTAGTTCTGGTCGACACTAAGTCTCCTATTGCACGTATTTTACGGGCAGGGGGCGGGCTTAGCAAAAAAAAAAGAAAAAGACGTATCGCTGACATTATATCACACTACATGATAAGACTGGTGTTAGATAAGAAGCCTGCAGACGTGTCTATTTCAGCTCCCTACTCTTTGTGCCTTAATTCCTCTCAAAACCTATTTTTTCTGTGACTGATTGCTGGATTCTGTGGATTTTGTTGGACCTTCATGATTTCTATGTTTCTGGGGATTTTTTTTTTTTTTTTTTTTGATTTCTTGGACTTTTAGTTGGACTACAAATCTTTCAGATCCGACAGAGGCGGCTCAGCTACAGCGTAAGCTATCTGCAACCGTGAAGCTATTTTGAATGTCTGTTCTCTCCCCGCTTCTGCCCCACAATGATCCGTCTATGCTTTTTAAAGCAAATAAAAAGATCCAGAACCTTAAAGAGGAAATACAGCGACTCTCTGCTGAACTACAGAAGAAAGAAATGCTGCTGGATAGATTTAGAAAACGTATCCCTACACTGACCAGTCACATTGTCAGTAAATTTGAAAAAGAGACACCAATGAAGAACCCTCTGCTCCAAGACACCATTGCTTGGGACCCTGCTGTATCACGACTACCAACTTCCAGCTCTACCCCAGACCCATCTTCATCTTGGTCTGAGGTCGTGGTACGTGGCCGTAGGAGATCCCCTGTTGCTGGTCCCATCCCTCCACCTGACCTTAGTCTATCAAACCGCTTCTCTCCTCTTGCTGAGGATCAAGCAGCTGATCTCTCCAAGTCCCTTCCTTCCACTCAACCACCTGAGGATCAAGCAGCTGATCTCTCCAAGCTCCTTCCTTCTACTGAACTACCTAATGCCACTGAGCCTGTGGTTCGTAAGAAGCAGCCTACAAAGTCTAATCCCCTCAACGTCCACTGCCCGACGCAAAATACTGAAGGATGCTGTGCGTCGACACTCTGCTGGACCAACTACCCCGGCTCAGGATGTGAGCCCCTCCACTACGAACCCTCCACCTCCTACCCTCCAGTCCTCTGGCTCCAAAGAAACCCAAACCCAGAATCATCTGCACCTCGTCCACTGTTTTCACCTACCACTTTGCTGGTAGGTGACTCAATAATCAGGAATGTCCGCTTCTTCAATGTCATGACGAGATGTTTTCCATCAGCCACCGTCCCTGCTATGCTGGATATACTTCCTGGTCTGCTGAGCTCCATCCCAACTTCAGTTAAAAGAGTGATCATTCATGTGGGATCAAATGATGTTACACGTCGTGAGTCTGTCATCACACAGCAGCATTTTAACCATCTCTTTGACATCCTGAAGAGCAGTGGAATGTCTGTTTTCATCTCTGGCCCAATTCCCAGAGTTTCTCGTGGATGTGGAAGTTTCAGCCGCCTGCTCTCTCTCCATTCCTGGCTTCAGTCTGCTTGCAGGTCCTTCAGTTTTGGTTTCATTGATAACTTCAACCTGTTTTGGGAGCGGTTTTCTTTTTTCAGGCGAGATGGTGCCCTAACCGACATGGCTCAAGCATGCTAACCGCTAACATCAGGTATGCTGTGCAGTCCCATAGATATACATCTATGGTGGATTCCTTTTCACAGACATGACGGTCCATATCCCAGCCGTCTACACCTTCTTCGGCCATCGCTTGCACCACCACTCCAAACAACATTGCCCTCTATAATCATCCCCCAATGCAATCATCATCTGTATGCCTTCCAAGGGTCACTGCCCCCACAATTTTATCTTCTGCTGACAGACCTGAAAGTTTTCCTATTCCAGTTCATTTATCATCCTGCAAGGATATAAACTGTTTTTATGGCCGGAGAACCCAGAAACGCACTAGATGCTTACGACCCATCCCTCTCCAACAGGTTAAGAAGACAAAGGATCTCCAGGATTCAGTTCAGTGTGCTCTTTTAAATGCCCGTTCCATTTCAAACAAATCCTTTATTTTAAATGAGCTGTTCATCAAAGAGGGCTTAGAATATTTATTTCTCACGGAGACGTGATAATGTGGCTCCGGTTAGACAAAGCACTGGGTCTCACAGAAGAAAAAGTCCTTGGATGAATGAAAATATTTACAGTCTCAGAAGGACATGCCGCCAAGCTGAGAGGCGTTGGAAGTCAACTAGATTAGAGGTTCATAGGCTGCACTTTAAGGAACTCATAACATCTCTGAATGAGATGATCACAAACTCCAGGGCTGCTTACTTTGCTCAGCTGATCTCCTCAAACAAAAATAATTCTAAAGTCTTGTTCGACACCATAAACCAGATTGTTTCACCTCACATGCCTGTATTCTCAAGGTCTGACTGGAACAACTTTCTTGCATTCTTTGAGAATAAAATCAGAAATATCAGGGCAAGTTTTCCACCCCCATCCTCTTCCCATTCTCCCATCCAGCCACCTCCCTCCCAATCATGGTCCTTCTTTACTGCTGTAAATTTCCAGGACATCTGTCTCATTCAGAAAAACATGAAACCAACTTCCTGCCCTGTTGATTTTCTCCCAACCACTTTGCTTCTTAAGGTCTTTGACCAAATTGGCCCATGCATTGTGGATTTTATTAATCTATCTCTCCAATCTGGCTCTGTGCCTTCTGTTTTCAAACATGCTGTTGTTGAACTGATCCTGAAAAAACCCAGTTTGGACTCCTCTCAGCCTAATAATTACAGACCCATTTCTAAATTGCCCCTTTTCTCTAAAATCTTAGAAAAAGTTGTGGCCGATCAACTGATTACTTTTCTGGAAATTCACAACAACTTTGATAAATTCCAATCTGGTTTTCGTAAAACTCATTCAACAGAAACAGCTTTGCTTAAAGTTTCCAGTGACATCATGATGGCTGCAGACAACGGGGAATTTACAGTCTTAGTGTTGTTGGATCTTTCTGCAGCTTTTGACTCTGTTGATCACGGCACCTTAATTAACAGACTTCATGACTCGTTGGGAATCTCTGGAACTGTTCTAGACTGGTTCAGATCTGACCTTTCTAACAGAAGTTTCAGTGTCCGTAAAATTATGTCAGATTCCACCAACCTGTTATGTGGGGTACCGCAAGGCTCTGTTTTAGGTCCTCTCCTGTTTTTATTATATATACACCCTCTTGGACAGATAATTGATGCTTTTCATGATGTATCCTATCACCTATATGCAGATGACATTCAGCTGTACTGCTCCTTTAAGGATTCTGAGCTCCATAAACTGGCTGAACTACTAGAGTGCCTATCAGCGATCACTAGCTGGCTAGAAGATAACTTCCTTCAGTTAAACTCTGAAAAGACTGAATGTCTGATCATTGCCCCTGAGAGCATGGCTCCTCTGATTAGTCAACAACTTGGTCATTTAGCTTCTGCTGTCAAGTCAAACATGAGAAATTTGGGTGTTTTTGACCAATCAATGTCTCTTGAAGGTGCCTCAAAAACGCTGGTCAGAAACTGTTTTTATCACTTGAGAAATATCTCCAAACTACGAAGGTTGGTGTCAAAGAACTTGAAATGGTTCTCCATGCCTTTATCTCCTCCCGTCTAGATTACTGTAACACACTTTTCACATGTTTTAACAAAAAAGCCCATGACCGCCTTCAGTTGGTCCAGAACTCTGCAGCGAGGCTCCTAACTGGAGCAAACAGAAGAGCTCACATCACTCCTATTCTGATGTCTCTGCACTGGTTACCCATTAACTTTAGAATTCATTTTAGGATCCTTACTATAACATACAGGGATCTACATGACCAAGCTCCTCCTTATGTTACTGAACTGTTAAAGCCTTAAGCCTGGGACACACAGGAGACAGACGCGCTCCGCCACGGAAGCGCTGCAGTTAAATGGTCACACAGGAAGCGCCACGCCGCTGAACCAAAGACTGTATAGCGCTGAACGCTTCTTGGAAAGTCACGTGATAGTCACAACATCTTGAGAACAGGAACAGCCGCTCCACGGCGCGCTGCGGCGCTTGAAATAGAACTAGCGCCTATCTTCAGCGCCTCCCCGTGTAGCCACTCTCATGGCTTCGAATGGCTTCTTTTTAAAATGACGGCGCGGGCGTGACGCGGCGCGTCTGTCTCCTGTGTGTCCCAGGCTTTATGCTCCAACCCGAGCCCTCGGGTCCACCAACCAGAACCTTCTAGAAGTTCCAAAGACCAGATAAAAGTGGAGGTGATCGCTCTTTCCAGGCTGTTGCACCCTGACTTTGGAATGAACTTCCTTTATCCTTAAGTGTTACTGACAGTCTGGTCACCTTTAGAAAGCAGCTGAAGACCCTTTTGTTTAAAACTGCTTTTACTTAAATCTTTTATGTTTTATTTGTTTTTTTAAACTTGTATTTATAATCATCTTTCATTTGTTTTATCATTTTTATAATTTTATGACTTTCTGTTTTCTGATTTTTAATGATTTTATGATATTCTGTTGTTTTGTTTTAAGATAATGTTATGATGACTTTATCTTTTGTTTTGTTGATCTTTGGGAAGCACTTTGTGATTCTTATTCTGTGATAAGTGCTGTACAAATAAAATTTACTTACTTACAATCACTTTTACAGATTTCTGAAAAGTCATACATAATTCCTGAAAGGGGAAACCTCCGGATTGCTGCTTTAATTGGACTCCTTTTGGCGCTGATCAGTGACATCACTCACTGCCAAAGCAGCGGCGATATGATGACGTCTTAGCGAAGTCCTGAAAGAGCTGATTTTGTACGGAGACACACCAGCTGAGAGGACCTAGCCATCGTATTTTTTAATTTCTGTGGTTTTAGGTTTAATGCTGTTACTCTGTGCAGCACTCTGGTCAGCTGACATGCTGTTTTTTAAATGTGCTATACAAATAATTTTGGTATGGTGTCGACCAGTCAATGTTTCCCCTCCCAGAAATTTTCCAAGAGATCTATAATGGAAACATGGCTATAGAGAGGTGGGCTTACAGCACCGAAGGCCACAGACAGCATGGTCTGCATCCGGGCGTCCTCCACCGTCCCCACCACACCCTTCTTGTACATCAACGCGCCGCCGGCCAGCGTCCAGAACTTCACGTGTTTGACTCCCACCGACACAAACTGAGAGTCCGAGTCCGGACGAAACTCCACCACGAAGATCCGGTCTGGGTGTCCGACTTTGCTGCACACTTTGGATCCTAAAACAGATGCACAGTTTCTTTATTGTTCCAGTTACAATTTTATTTTATGTTTCTAAAGTTTTTATTAACCTTGTTATTTTGACTTGATTGTGTATTGTTTGTTTTATACGGAAGAGGATTAGGGCCACTGAAAGAAAAAAAAGAAAAGCAAGAGAATTCTAACTTTGTTCTCAGAATTCTGACTTTATTCACGGTATTTATTCTGAGATTAAAGTCAGAATTCTCTTTCTTTTCTATTTTTTCTTCTCAGTGGCCCTACTCCTCTTCCGTAGTTTTAAACAGTTTTCTTGACGTTTTTTTTATTAATTGTTAATCATGTATGATCAAGAATACTCAAAGGAAAAAGGACTGATGCTGAATTCTGTTTGGCTCGAAGCAAAAAGCTGAAGAGAAAACCAAAACAAAGGAAGTGATGGAATCAAAAAGCAAAGAAAAATATTAGGAACAAAACAACATAAATATGTTATAAACTCTACATTAAAACATTTACAAAGAAAGAAGATTACTAGTACACTGACAAAAATATAAAGATATATGAGGGGCCGTCTAGGCCATAATTTATCCTGTTACTCTCACACACATACATTTTGTTCCAGTTATTGATTGGTTTTCCTTCTTGTTTTGTTGATTGATTGATTGATTGATTCTGACCTTCCTGCCAGCGCCACACTGTGATGGTATGATCCGGTTCCACTCCCACAGACAGCAGCAGCTTCCCAGTGGCGCTGAAGTTCAGGTAGCCAACGCCTTTGGAATGCGGGCAGCGGAGCATGGACAGAGTCTGTTTGCTCATCGCATCCCAAATGTGGATTGATGGAGTCGTTCCTGCATGCAGACGATCACACATGATGTAATGCCAAGTTTAAACTACACTCACAAACAACAGAAACAGAAACAAGAGCAAAGTATCGGGACACACCGAGCAGGACAAATGCAGCCAACAAACACCCTGAAAACCAGAGCAGAACCAGAGCCAAGGATCTCGTTCAGAGTAAATAAAACTGGAACCAACTTGCTGCGTTTGGCTTATATTTTGAAATCATGGTGGTCCTGCTTATTTTGAATATTTGGGTTTCAGAGTGCTTATTGTGATGGGGAGGCGGCAGGGTTGGTTTTTATTTTACCTGGGAGTTCAGTGACGTCACCTGACGGGTTGTGATGGTGGCAAATGAGGCCAGCCAAAAGAAACAAACAAAACAAAATAAAACAAAAAACAAATGATAAACCTGCAGTGAGTTGGTTCAAACAGGTAAAAACATTGTGACACAAAAATTCCGGCATCATATAGTTTTGATCTTTTTACATCACATTTAAACATTCTACTGGATCTGTTGTTTCTCTGTGATCATGGATAAAATCTGTTTACCACTTTGTTTCCTTCTGTCAGATGTTTGCTTCTGTCACTAGCTTACACGGATGTGGCACAACCTTATTAGACCTGTCTGGGTACTGAGCTGACCTTTAAGGCAGGCGTGTAAGTTTAGCTCTGTGTGTTTTGTCTTGGCAGACTTGCCGTAGTTCCCCTCAACTGGAAATAACCAATAAGCTAACTGTCATATTTTCTACCATACATAGATGCCACATTGGGTGCTGGAGAGCGTTACAGCGTCTCCGCCATATTGGGTGGGTCTCCGCACTCTCCAAACCGATCCGGAGTCAAATCAGAGTGAGCAACTACGCCTGTTTTTTGGTGCAGCCAACAACTGACTACAATGGTGGGTGCATGATGAATGCAATACGAGTGCAATGGATATTCCTGTGAACAATGAAATAATTGGTATGGCCTCGAGACACCTGTGTTCAGACTGATTTATTAAGGTAAACTAGTGACAAGGATTAAGTCGGACATCAGCAGGTGTGTCAACCAGGTAATTCTGGGCAAAGCGATGGTGTAAAATGCTGCAGCCAAGTTCATCTGGGCTAAAGAAGTGGGAGCACATCTCTCCAATCCTGAATGTTCTGCAGTGGCTGCCTGTAAAGCACTGCACAGCGGTGAAAGTGCTAGTTTTTGTTTTCCAGGCACTTGCAGGAACAGCTCCACCTTACTTAGCGAAACTTTTAACAGGATATGTGCCTACAAGATCCCTCCGCTCCTCTGATAAGAATCTGTTGGTGGTACCTAGGTCCAAGCGCAGGTCTCGAGGGGAGCGAGCCTTTACAAGACTGGCCCCAAGACCTTGGAACCAACTCCCACTTGTTATCAGACGGTCATCCTCAATCTGGAGCTTTAAAGCTAAACCGAGGCAGTATTTTAGATCTGTTTCATTTGTTTTTGGCCTTTCTTGTTTTAATTAGTTTTATTGTAGTTTTGCATGTTTTAATGTTTTAATGCTTTTATGAGTTGAGTGACGTTTTTGTTTGCAGCAGGGTCTTATTGCTCATTCTTATTTTACTGTGTATAATCTTTGCTTTTATCGTGTTCAGCACTTTGGGCTGCCTTGATTGGTGGCAATAAGGTGCTTTATAAATAAATGAATGAATGAATGAATGAATGAATGAGTAGCCTATAGGACTTGGCTTCTATACATTTCTTTTCTCCTAGTTTTTTGTGCTTCACTGAAGTTTGAAAGTTCAAGTATCTGCTAATTACCTAAATAAATCTCATTTGGTCTTTTTATTCACAAAAGGATCACTATTCCTCTGTGGAAAGATTATGAACAGTACTATCTCACCTGTTGTAGGTAGTTCCTTTGATAGCCTCAGTTAGGAGAAACAGAGATTTGTCCTAACTTGACTGATAAGCTAATGGTTAGTCACCGTGAAACAACTTTTATAGGATTTCATGCTAATTTTATAAACCTCCGAGTTCTCACTGCGGGAAATTTAACACTACATAATTATTTGTATGGTTATCTGCAACAGAAATATGCCACTAAGCTAACTAGCTAGCTAGAATGTCACAATATTTGTTATGTGCAATTAGCAGTTAACACGGTTCATTCATTATGAACTGGTCACGATTAAAGTTTATTTTAAAGTGGTAGTAATTCACAAATGCCTTGGCTACATTTATAGATCCAATCAGAACGAATCTCTGTTTCTTCAAACTGAGGCCACTCAGATAGCCATTCGCATTATTTAAAGGATTTTTACATCACTTATCGTCACCGCCTTTTAAAGTTTGAGCTACCTGCTAAACACGACTGTGTCACAAACCGAAGCCTGACTGGAGCCCAGTTGTCTCATTACAACGTGAAGCAGGCAGGTTAAACAGGAAGCAGAGGAGGAAAAAGCCAGTTAGTAGAAAAACACGCAGCCATGCACACACAGAAGCAAAAACTGTCACACACACATAAAACGAACACTCAGCGTACCGATCTGTCCGGTGGCGATGATGTTTTTGTATTTCGGGTGTTGGTTGACAGTCAGACACAGGATGTCGTCTGTGTGTTCCAGGTAGAAGCTCTGAGTTCCTGCAGCGCAGAGACCCACAAACACATCGCTAAGACAGGGTTGACATATTTCCTCCTGAACTCCATCTCATCTTCCTCTGTAGCTTTTAAACGAAATATTTTGTTGAAATCTATTTTGAGTCTCAAAACTATTGAAGACCAAAGCTAGGTTTGCAGCCATTGCGTTGCCATGGTTACCAGTGCTTAGGCTGTGAACGATGGCAGTGGCAGCAGTATGGTAGACGATGTCAGAACCATCGTTGAGGTAGTGCAGGTTGTTTCGACAGTCAAAGCCCCGGAACCCAAACACATGATCCAAAACCAGATCCTGCAGACGGAGGAAGAAGAGTGATGAAGACGAGGACAGAGAGAGACAAATATTCAGAGACACTGAGCTATACCTCAACCAGTCTCTTCTTCTTGGACACATTGTTCTTCTGGAGTTTCTCTGGCTGTGGCGTTGCTCGACTCACTGGAGGCCTGAAGGATCGATCAGACATTTTGTCAACCAATCAATCAAAAACACTCTGAATCATCATCTTCTGAGCTCAGAGCAGCTGTCAGCGACAGACAGGTGGAGGACAGCCTGGTCTCAGAGCACAAGGACAAACAATAGACACGTGTGACGATGACATCAGGAGACAGCAGAGACAAAGGTGAGACATGGTGGAGACAGACAGATGTTTCTTCTTCCAGATGTTGCTTCTTGTTTTGCTGAATTTTACTGTTAAAAATTTACAGAAGTGTTCAAATCTAAAAGAACCGTTCCAAATTCAGCTGTCTCTGATAAAAAGAACTAGTTCATGTTCATCTTTTTAGTTTAGAACTGGGCTCAGTGCAGAGTTAGCATGTTCTCCTCAAGCATGCATGGGTTTTCTCCGGGTTTTCCAATTTATGACCAGAAACATGGATATCAGGAGAGACTCTAAATTGTCCCTAGGTGTGAGTGAGTATATGACAGGGTGTTTGTCCCTGTGATGGACTGAAGACCAGTCCAGGGTGTCCCCCGTCTCCCGATGGATACCAGGCACCCTACTGAGGACGTTCAGAAGATGAATGAATACTCACAATTGACCATTTAAACTAAGTTTCTCACCCCAAAAGGAACAAGATGACGTTTGTCATTTTCTTATGAACCAGTCTCCTTAAAGGGTGGCTAACTCCTACTAGATATTCAGCCTAAATTAGCAGGTTTATCACACTTTTATCACTTCTTCACATCAGTTTGATCCTCTTCTAAAGTTTTCAGATGTGTTGAGAGCTCAGCTTTTATTTGGTGTGCATCTTTTTTTCACCTAGCAATCCTAGACTCAGGAACATAAAAACATGTATTTGGAGCAAATAATAATGAATAAATAAATTAAGTGTAGAAAAAAGATCTAGAATAAATCAATTATAAAAATGAATTAAACCTGTTGTTTCCCTGAGGTCTAAGATAAACAGAAGGGCAAAAAGCCAATGTCCACATATGTGGACGCCAGGTCTCAGGGGTTAAACAGATTTATTTTTTAAGTGGTGCTGATCTATGGAAATCTATTAGTGCCACTGTTTCACTAAAATTAACCCGTTTAATTAAAGCGCATTGTCATCTGACAAACGCTTATTTCATTTTTTCTGTCTGTCTCACTCAGTTTTACAGTTCAAGGCCAATATCAATGTCATTCATGCACATGTTCAGGTGCAACACCTGGTGAGCTGTAACATGTGGAATCTGGACCGCTGTTCGGAGCACGAGTTCAGGTTCAACTAAAGCTTCTGTACAGAACGAGACACAAACACACAATGATGAGCTAGAACAGGTGGACAGGTGTTACCTGGATCCCCTGGACAGCACAGGGACAGAACCAAGGTACAGAGCTTTAGAAAACACACACACACACACACACACACACACACACACACACACACACACACACACACACACACACACAACTCATGCCAACATGTGATCAGCTGCAGCTGCATGCTAACAAAATGCTAACATGCTGCTCTAGTGAAGACCAAATTGTTAGCTTGTCAGTATAACAGGCTAATGCAGCTAACTTTGCTAACAGGCTAGCATGCATAGATCCCGTTTTTAAAAGCAGAAGATGTTAAATCACTTCTGACCTGCTCCAAAGAATGTCTGAACTGAATCAAGAGGAATCCTGAAAACTGAAACCAGACCGACTTCTTTATTTCATCAGTTAGATCCACTTGAACAGTAATAAATGAAAACATGAATAAAGAAAAACAAATTCAAATAGTGATGGACACAAATGGTAGTACACTTATAGAATTTTAACTCAACATTTTTTGATAAATATATTTTTAATATATTCTGATATGTAAGAACTGAATGTGATAAACACATGCTATCTAAATGTTATTATGTAAAACTCCACAGGAAGCATTAATCTGAAGAAGTTAGTCTCATCCTGAGGGCATGTCGTCCATCGCTGTTCCAGTCTCCAGGCAGGAACGTCTGGACTTCCACGCAGTTTAGATGTGTCTCATGCAGCAAAGAAGCAGTCCCACAGCGTAATGCTGCCTCCTCCATGCTTTAGTGTGGGAAAAGAGTTTTTTATCAAACTCGTCTCTCTGTCCAGCTACTCAGACCTGCAGAGATGGTGTCCTTTCTGGAGCTTCTTCATGTGTGCTGGACCTCTGAAGCTCTCTTCATAATGGTCTTCATCCACTTCTTCCTGCACAAAGGCTTTCATTTTTTGATGGAACTCCACAAAAACGTTCTTCCACGTCACAGGAAACAAGGCCATGGATGAGGTCGTTGATGTGTGATTATTGAGAAACGGTCAAATGAACTAAAAAGCATTTATTCTGTTTTTGATACTTTCACTGACTTAGAAATACATGTAGAGGTTGATGAACTGGTTTGTGGATCAGTCCACCTACTCATCATCTGAACAGAAAGGTGATACTCACTTGACGATGCCCTGCCTCCAGGGGAATGCATATTAAAACACAATATTAAGATATTAAGAGTTTCTACAGGCATGGGCACAGAGCAGAAGCCACACTCAGGAAGTAAGGGCACCACAAAGGGACAAAAACAAGATTGAGTGTCTAAATGAGTTGTTCTACAAATCTCTCTAAATCTGCACGTTTCCGCTGCAGCGTGCAGCACTGCCCTTGACTGCAGTTCCAGAATGGAGAAAATTTAAGCTTTTTGTTGTGAGGGTGAACAACCAACTCAGATAAATTCAAAATTTGCAAAAGGAGAGACGTTAAGCTGAATCTAAGGGTTTGTCTGTTTTTAACCAGTTTAACTGGGAGCCCAAACCTTTACTGACTTTGACTAAAAAGCAGACTTGATCTCTGTTCCTAAAACTGCTCTGAACCCAGCAAATATGACAGAAGAGTGATCCACCCCTATTGTTGTTGCTGATGATAGACTCATATTTATTTATCAGAGCCAAAAACAGAAAACAATCCATCCATCAAATCCAGGGAGCATGATGCTTTTCTGTTTATATAAATAGAAATGTCAGGAGGCGCAAATGATTTATAATAAATACTTTCCCTTTGATAAAAATGTGTAAAGCAAACTTGAAACTATGCAAGTTTAATCAGATCGGATATGTGAACATGCATTTAATTATTTAGATTTAGTTTGGACTCAGTTATTTAAAGTTTGATATCTGCAACATAATGAATAATTTCTACCTTTAAGGTGCCCTTTGAATATTTACTGAACACAAAACACTGAAATTACGTTAGCTTCCTGTTAGCATGAGCAAAGCCACAACTGGAGTTTAACATTGTGACGTTAGGCTGTGCATGCACAACTTAAGTTGCAGACTATAGGGTAAGAACAATACCAGAATTACATCAGATCACACATTAAAAAGTGTGCATGTTAGTCACAACTAGAAATGTGTAAACTATTGAGATAAATCAAAGAAAAATCATTAAGTCTTTATTTTCTTCATGAAAATGAAGACCAAAAACTTAGAACCACCAACCTTTATTCTGATAGCATCCTTACCCCTTAACACACATTTACAGTGACCATCACTGAACTTCATCTAATTAAAATAAAAACAAAATCGAGGCAAAGATACGCACTCACAGGCGCACACGCACGCACACACACACACACACACACACACACACACACACTGCAAGTTACAGCTGAAGTTTAACTGGATCAACAGGAACCAAAATAAGTGAATTAAATTGTTTTAAAATAACCTAAAACGTCATTTTGAACGGCTATTGACCATTTGCATGTGACATCGCAATGTTCATGGGACCGCCCCATTTGCCATGATGGTTGGCAAAAAGACCGTTCACACGTTGAAACCCATGTAAAGCTAGTCAAAACAAGCCAGTTTGTAGCCTTTTATTGCTTTTATTTTGTTGATTTTACAGTAAAATGGTAATAGTTGGCTGCACTAACAGACAAGGATGTAAACTCAACTCATTTTATTTTTTAAACAACTTTGACAAAGACTGAGGGCAGAGATGAACCGCAGCAATCAATCAAACGGACTAGCAGCCCTCAAAGTATTTTCGGATTTGCAGCGAACATGTTTAACTGGGTAAGATTAATGTTTATATATTTCATGGGGAAGACAGGAACTGGGATAAATGTGATGTTTTTATAATTATTGATCATCCTAATGGATGGATGGATATTTCACCATGTAGGATGTCACGTGCGGTACCGTCCACTGTAGTGAAATGCGAGATAATTATTTACAATAATATTGTTTCAATGTAGGATTACGTGTTAAAATTGCGGTATTTATTTAGTATGACGAGCATCACCGTTATGAGATATTTTGTGTCATCGCATATGTGAGTAGCATCTGCACCCGGTGAACTCACCAGCGACAAAAACTGGTAGTGAAATGCTGTTTATCACATAATGTTATAAATTCAGCGAAGTGAATTCTGGCAAAGTTGGCAACTTGTTTACATCGGTGAACAGCAGCAGGGAGAACGTAAGCTAACATTCGTAAGCTAGCTAACAAATAACTTTGGTAAATACTGCTCTCTATGAGCCCCACCTAGTTGCGCAAAATCTTCCCACAAGTGAACTGGGCTTGAACTAGTTGAAGCCAGGCTACGACAACAACAACAAAACAATTTCAGGCGCTATACTTTTCCCTTTGTTTAGTACTCGTGTCGCTCACTGTTTACATGCTTTTGCCAACCAATGTGGCGGACCCACGTGATTAGGTGACGTAGGTACAAATGGTCAATAGTGTCGCCCCAGCTCCCCCTCCCCTTCTGGAAGCAACTAAAAGCCACGCTTCATATGGTGTAGTATGAGCAGAGACAAAAGTCTGATGTAGCATAAGATGAACTCTACACTAATCACTTAGCTCCAGTACACCAAACACAAATCTCTTTTTGATCCCCTTTCTCCTCTTCCACAGTTAGATTGTCCGTTGTCTGTTAAGGCGGGGGTGTGGCGTGAGAGTGTGTGAAGACAGTCAAATGTGTGTGTCTCATGTTTATTGGGTAAGAGCTGGAAGTTCAATTCTGGTCCAGTTAGCATTCAAGCTAGCACCATATTAGCCTATGGTAAAAGCAGCATACAATGAATATCTGCTATATTATTTCCTTTAGTTAAATAAAATGTGTTACAATTCTCTAAAATAATTAATAGATAATACATTACTCAGTATTTATATATCGAAAAGAAACTCATTCATTTTGAGCCCTTTTGAGCACAAGCTCCAGCATTATCTTTTTAAAAGCTATTCGCAACTTTTGTAAACGTCTCACAGCCAGTTTTACAGAAGGACTTTTAAACGGTTTACATTTTCTTTGACAAGCAGCAGGCAGCCAAGGAATTTGTTATTTGTTTTGGTTATCCCATTGTAAGTCTCCGGTGTCACCCCCAGTGCATGCTGGGAACTGGGGCACATTCTCAGTGATTGACAGCTCCCTCTTGTGGATACACAGCCCTATTGGGCAACGCTCAACAGGGTCAGGCATCAGAGTTAGGCATTTCTTCAGTTACTACACATTTTAACTACGTGCCCCAGCTTTAAGGAAACAGTGTACTATAGCACAAATCTATGAAGACCTGAACCTGGCATTTTGACTTCTTACTTGAAAGATTTTGCCTTTTTGTGCAATTATTTTTGTTATTCTTCCAGATGGCTTTGATACGCCACCTTAGATTACACCATAAAAGTTATTCCAGGCTGTGTGTGTGTGTGTGTGTGTGTGTGTGTGTGTGTGTGTGTGTGTGTGTGTGTGTGTGTGTGTGTGTGTGTGTGTGTGTGTGCGTGTGTGTGTGTGTGTGTGTGTGTGTGTGTGTGTGTGTGTGTGTGTGTGTGTGTGTGTGTGTGTGTGTGTGTGTGTGTGTGTGTGTGTGTGTGTGTGTGTGTTCATACCTCTCCTCAACAGGCAGCTCCTTCAGCTGCTGCAAAGGTTTTTTCCCTCTCATCTCTCTGATGCTGACAGCGTACATTTTAGTGACGTAGTCCACTGTTCGCTCACGGGCCACGTCGCTGTCATAGCCTTAACACACACACACACACACACACACACACACACACACACACACACACACACACACACACACACATACACACACACACATTAATCATTAATCCAAGTCATAACTTAAACATGGCATACATTGGTTTGTAAAGGCAGATCAGAAACACCTGTCTGTGGTCCAGCTGAAGGAGTAAATTTGTCTGAATCAATCCTCCGCCCAGCTAGCACACATAGGTGGGCCCCATATGGGATCTATATGGGCAAGCCATATGGGTCCCAACAGGGTTTGTCTGCGGTTTCCTCGGTGGCCCCATGGGGGTTTGCCCAGAAAGATTTTTGCCCACATACTGTAGATTTTAATGGGCCCTACATGAGTTTTAGAAACACTGGCATACCTGTGGGGCCACCATGGAAACTGGACCCTGTTCAGGTACTTAGACACAATAGGGTATTCTACAGTTGACGTCACCACGCAAAGGCTGCTGGGAAGGGTCATACTGATAAGCCGCATTAACAACAGAAAATATACAGTTTCAGAGCGTTTTGACATCGATATGAAGGCATAAAATGGAGGAAGTGCTCCTCCTGGACAACCCCACGACCGGCAGCTGGTCATTCTCGGATGTAGGACTTTCCCCTCCAGGAAGATGTAAGTAACAAATATCCG
>SSNS01000003.1:5375210-5520210 GCA_006937985.1 Aphyosemion australe | reverse complement strand
AGTTGCTCTTTAGCTCCGGTGTTCACCCGCAGCAGTTTACCTGCAAAACAAACCCACATGAACAGAACCAATAACAACACAGCAAACACACACACTGGATTACAGTTAGGAAATCAGGGGGCTGTTCCACGAAGTGAGTTTAGAACATCGAGGCTTTCCTGATAAATCCTTGCTTCACATAGCGCACCTCAAGGATTTGTCGGTTCCACAAACAAAGCTCAGGTGGATTCAATCCTCTCTAATTCAAGTGAGGAGTGACGTGCGAGGAGTGACGTGCGAGGCTCACGTGCGTCTACAGGCAGCCCGTTAATCGATGCTAGATAAATCAGAATGGAAGGAAAGGAAAGTACCTCGTTCTTCTCCCAGACGGAGCAAGAATTCTTCATTCATGCCTACGAGGACTACAAAGAGATCCGAACTAAAAAAGAGACCACCAGCTGCTTGATTGAAGCCGTGTAGCTGGCGCTATTTAATTAGAACGCTCAGCGTTTACATGTTTCCATGGCAACGCTGAGAGTCAGCGTAAGCTCTGTTTCTCCGCATATTTTATTTGCGTTTTCCTCATTTATTATTATTTATTTCATGTTCGGTTCCAGAGTCTGGATGTTTAGAGACTCTAGGACTTTGTTTTATTGGGATTAGCTCGCTTCGTGGAATACCCCCCAGAGGGCTGTTCCACAAAACGAGCTAATCCCAAAAGCCAGGCTCACTCTAAAAATCCCGGCTTAATTTCCCCAAATTTGGCTCCACGAACGTGGCTAGCCTGAAAACCCCCATGTGACCACCACGAACGTATCTTCTTAAAACTCACAGCAGCAAAAACAAAGTCCTCCAGTCTAAAAACATCCAGACTCTAAAACATGAAAACGACACATAAATGAGGACCACTCAAATAACATATGTGGAGAAACAGCTGAAGCGGACTTCTGGTTTTGCCATGGAAACATGGAAACGCTGAGCGTTCTAACTAAATAGCACCAGATACACAGCTTTATTCAAGCTGCTGGTGGTCTCTATTGTAGTTCTGATCTCTTTGTAGTCCTCGTAGGCATGAATAAATAATTCTTCGTTTGAATTAGTGAAGACCCGAATAAGCCTGGAGTGAGCTGCTATTTCAAGTAAGAATTTTGCTAAAAATCCTCAATTTTCTGAGCTCACTTCATGGAACAGCCCTTTGTTCTGGGTCTGCAGTAGAACCTGGACTCTGATTGGTTCTGAAGCTGTTGTGGGTCCTACAGGTGTCTTCCTCCGTCAGAAGGTGGGTGTTTTACCTCGAGCGTCCCAGTCGATGTGTGTGATGTAACTGGATGCTCCTCTACAGATCCCCACTCTCTTGGTGCTCAGCACATTGTAGATGTCAACAAAGCTGTCATGTGATGCCACAGCCAGGTATTTACCTGTATCTGACAGGTAGACAGAGACACATCATCACATCTCCCTCTGTAGTCTGAAAGTGTGAGGGATGGATGGATGAAGGCACAAGGAGGGATAAAAGGAACAAAGGGATGAGGAGATGAACAAATGCACAAGGGGGAAGGTGAAAAAGGGGACCACTGGGTGACCTGGGTATCCACCTTATTTATGGCTAGGCTCATGGAGAAACGCTGATGCTAGCAACATCCGGTGACATACCAGAAGTGGGGCGTACCCATTGGTTTGCATGGTGAGGTTTGGTTGCTAGTAGCAATTTATTTGAACATATTTAATATTTACCCCAGAAAAATGTACTCACGCAGCTCGGGAAGATGTTGCACTGTTCGCGCTTGTACTAACAACCAATGGCTTGGTGACGAGGGATTCAAGGCTCTGACTCGGCTCTACGTTTGCTTTTCATCAAAACACGACCAACCTTATTACGATGTAGGTACTGATAAGCCTCGGAGCTTTTAAGATTGTTTATTGACTCGCTGTCAGACGCAACTTAGTTCAGAAAGTAGCTAAAATGCTACTGTACGTTAGCTTTGGCCAGACTTTAAGATTGCCCCCCCACCTCTCTGCTTCAGTAGGCAGAAGGAGTGTAACGATGTCCTGTTTGAGCTGTGACAGCTGGTGTTCATGCATGTTTGCCGTCTCTAAATGCCCAGAAAAAGAGAATTAGTGTGAAGAGATCGCATCGTCTCAATGTAAACGAACGCGGACCGGAAGTTGCTCACATTTTTCGTGCAAAGCGTGATGGGCCGTAAAAATAAGGTGGATAAGTAGACATCTGAGTGATTGGGGCATGGCCCGGCTCCCTAACCTAAGTTATACATGAACTTTTTCTACCGGGGGAGAAGCGGATGTCAGAAATGGCGTCCCGGCGATGGTGGAAGCTCAGTAGGTCCTCGAGTGTGTCTGAGTTTACCACCAGAACGCCGCCGTCACTCAGACCAACCGCCAAGGCTTTTCCATCAGGGGAGAAGGTGCAGCAGCGACCTCCTGCAGGCAGAAGGGATGTAGAGAGTCGTTTCTCTGCATAAACATCTTTATGAATATCTTTCATTAATTAAAAT
The DNA here is from genome assembly GCA_006937985.1 of Aphyosemion australe. NCBI lineage: Eukaryota > Metazoa > Chordata > Actinopteri > Cyprinodontiformes > Nothobranchiidae > Aphyosemion > Aphyosemion australe. The sequence continues at coordinate 5,517,718 of SSNS01000003.1, read as the reverse complement.
GCATCAGCAGCAATGTCAAAACTGAAGGATGTTCAGAAAATACAACAAAACGTCTGGTTCTGGTTGGTGGTCGGACCTCTCTTCAGCTTGCGGACGGCTACCATGCGGTGATTGGCTGACGTCTCCCACAGTCGAAGGGTTCTATCGTCGCTGACAGTGGCGCAGACAGGTAGGAGGGGGTGGGAGGCCAGACCCCAAACCTCCCCTTCCATGTGGCCCTGAGTGTCACAGAACAGTGAGAAACATACTAAACAGGTGGAATCACACACACACACACACACACACACACACACACACACACACACACTTGGTGTTCCCACCTGCACCAGCAGGGTCATGGGTCCAGTCTTGTCAATCTCCAGAACTTCCCCATTTCTGGTTCCCACCAGGATGTGACCGTGACCCAGAGTGATGGCTCTGATGGATGGGTTGTCCTCCAACAGAAGGCCTGACCACAGAGAGAGAGAGAGAGAGAGAGAGAGAGAGAGAGAGAGAGAGAGAGAGAGAGAGAGAGAGAGAGAGAGAGAGAGAGAGAGAGAGAGAGAGAGAGAGTATAAAACTCATTGTAACACAGGTCATGTGACCCTGTGACTCTGAAGGGTTTGGATTCATGTTGTTGTTTCTGTGTGATTCTCAGAGATCTGATGAGACAGAAAAATGTGTTTTTTTTTGTCTGGAGTTATTTTGAGTCTCTTTGAAGTTAGAGGAGCTCTAATACCGACTGTGGTTATTCCCACATGCTCCACATGGTGGCGGTGTTGGACCACAGTTCAGCACAGACATAAAACATTTTCAGTAAAGCAACATCTCATGAGTCAAGGACAGAAGCAGCTGAAGGTCTGAAAACTTTATCAAGTTATTTTAGTTTTTAGACGTTTGTGAGATCAGAAACATGAATACCTAATCCGTCAGGTTCATTTCTATTAAAACAACTGTCATTCAAGCATGAATCACCATTATCCATCCATCCATCCATCCATCCATCCATCCATCCACCATCCATCCATCCTTTTATCCATCCATCCATCCATCCATCCACCATCCATCCATCCATCCATCCATCCATCCATCCATCCATCCATCCATCCAGTTATCCATCCATCCATCCATCCATCCATCCATCCATCCATCCATCCATCCATCCATCCATCCATCCATCCATCCATCCATCCATCCATCCACCCACCCACCCATCCATCCATCCATCCATCCATCCATCCATCCATCCATCCATCCATCCATCCATCCATCCATCCATCCATCCATCATCTACCCCCCTCCCCAGTACCTTTAGACCCAGCAGACAGAGCTGTCCTCTTGATGGCGTACGTCTTCAGACAGCGGTCAAACATGTCGTCCCACAGCTCCACCACTCCGTCCTTCCCTCCCGTCACAAAACCCTGCAAAGATTTACTGATTAATAATCTAACCCTTCTTCACTGACTTTATATTAAATATAAATAAAAACTTCAACTCAGACAAGGTTTAGAAAGTGACAAAGACAGATGCAAAGATTTTAGAAACCTCTGAGAAGCCGAGCTCATGAACCCTGGTTTCTACATAACACGAGTGTTTCTGGCTGTCAGATCCAGCCCCTGGTGTGAGCTGGACCAAGGATCAGAACTGTACTCCTCACCTTGTCCAAGGAGAACATGGCGAACACCGGCCCATCATGGGCTTTCACCGTCTTCAGCAGCAGCGGCTCCTTCCAGATGTAAACATCTCCAGTGGCGGATCCAGAGAACACCAGCGCCTCGCTGCGACCATAACATAAAGACATCATGGTCTCTGGACGGCCGATGCTCCTGAACGCACCACGCTTAAAGGTCAGACCACCACCTGGAGGACAGAGACAGAAAGACAAGATCATCTTTTTATCACTATTTCTCCTGTACTATAAGTAAAGCACTTTGGTCAGCTCCCATGCTGTTTGTACATAAAGTGGTATGGACAAAGCTGGACTTGATTTCTGGATGCAGCTGCTGTATGTCTTCATGAGGTTCATGACTTCATTCTGTACTGTGACAAGACTCAAAGGTCACATTACTGGTTTCTGATGTTTATCTAAAAGAACTATATATACATGTGATCTACTTTATTGTTTTTAGGAATCTTTTATTGCTCATTAAACTTTGTGATGCATTTTAAATTGGAAAAATTTGATTTGATTGGACGTTGCGTTCCTCCTCAGTCCTGACACCAGTTCATCTGCTTAAAATTTTTCTCTGCTTTGGTCTCAATCGTTTTCATCACTGTTGCATCAAATCCTGATTTAGTTACGATCAAGCTGCTGGAGATCAGAGAGCAACATCATCAGTTCTTCCACAGAGGAGGAGTGGTCAACTGGAGTGTCAGAGGAGAGGCGTGAGAGAGAAGAAGGCAGAGATGGGCAACATGGGTGTGGAGGGCAGACGTTGTGAGGAGGGAGGTGGTCCAACAGGACAGGGACAACAGACAAAAAATGGCAGACTTATTGAGCTCAGCATGACACTGCCCAGCCAGCACACATAGGTGGGCCCCATATGGGATCTATATGGGCAAGCATATGGGTCCCAACAGGGTTTGTCCGGGAAGTCAACAGGATTAGTATGAAGGGTTAGGGTACTTCTCTACCCACAGGAGCAGGCTTTTCCCAAAGTTTCATTACTTTAGAATTTCCCGTACACATTAAAGCAGCAATTCTGAGTTTTCCTCTTTCAGGAATTATTTATGATTTTTCAGAAATCCGTAAAAGTGATTGTCTTATCATGTAGTGTGATATAATGTAAGCAATACGTCTTTTTTTTTTTTTGCTAAGCCTGCCCCCTGCCCTGTAAAATCCGTGCATTAGGAAACTGAGCACCGACCAGAACTAACCAATAGCGTTAGACTACCGCTTACGTGCTTCAAATTTAAGGAAGCACCTCGGCTGATGCAGCGTTGATGAACTTTTCACGGGCAAGTAAGTCTTTAAAATATAAATATATGAAAACACAACATGACATGAGAATAATACTTGTAAAACAACGTGTTTTAGCTCTGTTTGTCGGCAACAGAAGCACATTCATTAACAAGAAACGTGCAGTCGCCATCTTAAAAAACCGAGTTGACCGACTATTGGTGTGATACGCTTGTCAGCCACTAGATGGTGCAATCAGATAAAAGAAATAACCGGAGAGCTACTTTAAAGACATATTTGTGTTACCTGCATGTTGCCAGAACTTGATGTGTTTGATTCCCACAGTGACCAGTTTGTCCATGAGCAGGGGGTTACACTTCACCACAAAGAGCTTCTCCTTATGACCTCTGGAGCAGGACAGGGAAAATAATGAATCATAATAAAATTAATAACTAGATAAAAAAAAGAAACAAGCTGGGATAAAAATACACAAGCTGTCTTTAAACAGATGCTGCTGTCAGATTAAACAGATCTTTGACTTGAAATGAAAAGGAAAAAAGAGCTGAGAAACAAATCTAAGATCAGAAATGTAAAGTTGTCAGGAACTGTGGATGATGGGAATGTTTCTGTAAATAGAATTTGCATTAAAAAAATCACTCGTCATTCTTTCTCTGGCCCACTGTAGAAGATGACTCCTTACAGTTAGGGGCTATCCATACTCTCATGGGGGAGAGGTGGGCAAAGCTGCAGAGGAAAACATAATACATTCGGTCATAATGTTGTTCTGATAGAAAGGATTGACTGGTAACCATTCCTGGATGTCTTTGATGCAGTTGAAAAGAGTGCTTGTGCAGGTATTACTGTTTGTCGTCAGTGTTGCAATGGACGTGTACATTGTGTCTGGACTATGATAGAGTAGTAAATGAGGAGAAAAGTAAAGAACCTAAAGTTTAACCCTGAGGAACACCAAGGGACAGTTTTGATTTAGCTAAGGAAGCATGACCAACCATAACAGAAAAACTCCTGCTGGAGAGATACGATCGAATGACTGAACCAGTCAAGTGCAGCACCCTGGATACTGTAACATGTTTCAAGCTGAGATAATAAGATTGAATGATCAATTGTGTTGAATGCAGCTGAATGATCAAGAAGCACCAGAATGATCAGGGATTGTTTCAGTAAAATATCGTTTTTTACCTTTAATAATGCTGATTCGGTGCTAAGTAGGAGGAGATAAGCCTGCAGACGTGGCAAACGTGTCTATTTCAGCTCCTTAATTCCTTTAATAACCTAGTTCTTCTCTGTCACTGATTGCTGGATTCTGTGGATTTTGTTGGACCTTTTACGAATCATGTTTTCTGTGATTTTTTTCCCCTGGATTTTTAATGGACAAAAAAATCTTTCGAATCCAACAGAAGCAGCACAGCCACAGTATATGCTTTCTGTAGCCTTGAAGCTATTTAGAATGTCTGTCCTCCCCCTCCTTCTGCCCAACAACGAGTTTATGCTTTTTAAAGCAAATAAAAGGATTCACAACCTTAGGGAGGATGTACGGCGTGTCTGTTGAACTTCAAAAGAAGGAAATGCTTCTGGATAGTTTTAGAAATAGTCTTCCTTCACCAACCAGTACCATTGTCAGTCAATTTGAAAAACAGATGTCCATGCAGAACCCTCTGCTCCAAGACACCATTGTTTGGGATCCTGCATCACGACTACCAACTTCCAACCAGTGCTTGAACTGGAAAACATAAGTGTGGGTTCTCCCCATAAAAAAATGTCGAAGGGGTGCGGGTATTTTGAGGTCCTCCTCATTACAAATGACTGAATCATGAAATATTGTTTAGGTTTACAATTAGTAGACACAGATCAAATGAACAGCCTCTTTCAACAATGGTAGAAGCCTTTTGCAGAAGCACACATCTTTTTCTGGATGCAGTCATCAATGAGGTCATCTCCCAACAAACATTGGTCCGACGCCGACGTGGTGTCCACTGCCAAAAATAGAAGCGGTAGGACCCCAGCAAACATTGGTCCGGTAGCGATGTGGTGTCCACGGCCAAAAATAGTAGCGGTAGGACCCCAGCAAACATTGGTCCGGTAGCGACGTGGTGTCCACTGCCAAAAATAGTAGCGGTAGGACCCCAGCAAACATTGGTTCGGTAGCGATGTGGTGTCCACGGCCAAAAATGGTCGCGGTAGGATGGTCAAAATTTGTAAAAAATATGTAACAGAACATGTCCTAAAAGTCCATTCAGATACATTTTTACATGTCTACAGGTACATGTCTAATTGTTATTTTGACAATTAGTTACATGTAGCTCAACATAGCATCCCAGCAAACATTGGTCCGACGGCAACGTGGTGTCCACCGCCAAAATAGTAGCGGTAGGACCCTAGAAAACATTGGTCCGGTAGCGACGTGGTGTCCACGGTCAAAAATGGTTGCGATAGGACGGTCAAAATTTGTAAAAAATATGTAACAGAACATGTCCTAAAAGTCCATTCAGATACATTTTTGCATGTCTACAGTTACATGTATAATTGTTATTTTGACAATTAATTACGTGTAGTACAACATGTTGTGAATCAGTTTGAACATCGACTATTTTTCAGCTTTCAAATGCTAGATGTATAGCTCAACTCCAACTTCCACGCAGACGACCCGGGTTCGAATCCAGGCTGGGACAAAGACCAACACCCAGTCTACGTCATACCAAAATGGAAAAAAAAAAAAAAGTCCGCCGCAGATGACAATCGGTAAGACGACATAGGAAGTATTCTATTTATGATGATTATTATTATTAATAAATGTAAAAACTACATTTTATTTTACAGTGTGGCTAAGATGTTCACTGACTGTCATTAAACATCCAAATAAGATGCGCGAAAGACGTAATTCGTGGCCAGAAAAAACGTGTAATGCACATCCAGCTAAGCCGTGGAAAAGACGGCCAGACAAGACGTCGGCTCAATTTTCATTTCGGAACTATTTTCCAACCATGACGGGACGTCGCGGTCTGATGATATTTCAACATTTATTCAACGACCAAATGTTTGCTGAGCTGATGCTGTACTACTTCTAAGTTGAGCTGACCCAGCAATCAATCAACGTCGCATGGACGTGTAGATCAGGTCTATAATGAGTCCGTCAGTCTATACCAATTTTAGACGTCCGGTGAACGTGCAAACCAGGTCCAATATAACGATGTCTAACTATGACCCCATTTGGATGTCAATATGACGTGACAGATTTGGACCTAGGGTTGGGTAACATTTTTGGACGTCATGGGCACGTCCAACACAGGTGCAAGAAATTATATAAAAATATTGTTGGTCACTGCTCAAAAACATGTCGTGGCGATGTCTTTTATAGGGCATTTCAACACCTTCATTTTTTGGTCCACTGAAGGTGCAGACTGTGATGCCAGATGACGTCTTTTATCAACGTCTTCTGGACATCCTGTAGTAACGTCTCCAGGACCTCCAGATAAGATCTAAATATAGTCCAAATTAGATTGGTGTAGAAATCCAATTTACATAACACCCACCAAGTAATCAACGTCGCATGGACGTGCAGATCATGTCTGTATTGCGTCCGTAAGTTCAAGGTCAATTCTGGACTTCTATAGGACATGTAAACTAGGTCCAATGTTTGGACATTTAACGATGACCCCACTTGGACATTTGTACCTCGGGCTGCGGTGGGCTTGATTTATTTGCGTATCATGTTATCTGTAGCTGTAGTTTCAATAAGTCAGGTGTTTATAAACCTGTCTAAAATTAGCATAAATGTTACTTAGAATTTATAGCTATTATAATAGCAGAAATGACCTGGAAAAGACGTCCCTGTGACATGTCTGGGTGATGTGAGAAAAACATCCATGACGACCTCATTTGGACCAGAAACGGACCATATCTGAACATGCAAAAATGACTTGAAAAAGACATCGCTGCGACGTGTCTGGGGGACGTGAGAAGGCTCTGCGTTGGGGGTACCGCAGGGCTCAATTCTCAGACCACTGCTTTTTGCAATTTATTTGCTGCCGTTGGGGTCCATCTTCCGCAGGCATGGCATTAAGTTCCACTTATACGCCGATGACTGTCAGATCTATTCCCCCTTGTCTCAGGGGAACGGAGCATCTTTTTTGACCCTAGAGACCTGTGTAAATGAGGTCAAGGCATGGCTGGCAGCTAACTTTCTGTACGTTAATGAACGTAAAACGGAATTTATTATTTTTTCACCCAAGCTGCAGCTCAGATCCAGGTTCTATTGTTGATCCGTGCACCTTCACATCCCTCCAGAAGCCTGTTGTCACAGTCTGCACTTACAGGGGACCAAATCTGGACGTGCAGAAATGACCAGGGAAAGACGTCGCTGCGACGTGTCTTTGCACAGTGGGGAGCTGAGTGTATGATCACCAGGCCACTCGTGTGTTCTTGTGCCATAATGATGAACCTCAGGTTTGAGAAGCTTCACTCAGCAGAAGCAACTGTAACAGGGAGAGGTAGGGTTCACTTCAGCAAATTTCAAATCCAACTCAGCATTGACCCTGTTATGACCAGAAATCTATCATACACGCTGATTAAGATTTGTTTTGGTCTTAATGGGAACTTACACAATGAAATGAATTTAAATAGGACTACAACAACTAGTAATATGATTATAATGTATATAGGTCTGGGTTTCTGGGCTCTCCCTTAGAGATAGGGTGAGAAGCTCGGTCATCTGGGTATCGGAAATTAAGAGTTACTCTTTATGCATTCTTGCAGGCACAGGATTCAGGTTTCATTTTGTAGACCAGGTCAGAGAGTTCAGTTAAGGAGAGGGGTGTAAATTTATTAAATACTGGGGTGTGCATATGTACCGAACCACTAGGGGTCAGTATAAGCACTCATACAGGGAGACGGAAAAAGATGAATTAAACAAGATGGATGCTGACATGCTGCTCTCCTCTGCCTTTAATTAGTTTGGATTATTATAAAGTATACTGCCTCCTCCTGTAAGGCTCAATACCCAACATAACTGGTGATGAAGATAGAGTTTCTACATGAAGACGACATAGCTCTCGCTGCTACACCATCTCCACAGTCTTTTCTACCGTGTCCAGGTGAGCTGTTCTGCAGTGTGTTTAATATAATTACAGTAACATGTGGCTTTGAAGATAAACAGGATGAATTGATTCGGGACCGACTTGTTGAACCTCTTTTCCTCATCGTTTAAGTCTGGGGGGTCCTAAGTGACTGTACCCCCACCCTAAGTCTTCACTCAAGCCTCCCTAAGCACACCTCCAGATAAGTCATCCCCTCCATCCCTTAGAAACCTCATCAATAAACCTTTGTAGCCTGGTCCTTGCTAGTGCATTAGTATTCTCCATAGTATTTAACCTCTTTAATAGTATTACTGTTGTAGTACTGTTGTAGTATTTTCTGTACCGTGCAGCAGCCAGTTTCTCTCCTCTCTTCCAGTCCCAAACGACAATGGAATGTTCGTCATCGACTCCGACTGAAACCAGAGTCTTTCCATCAGCTGTGGGTGTGAACAGAGGACGTTACTGCTGTAGCGTGATGTTGTCGTGTTTCAGGTTCTGCATGAGAAGTTTGGTCAATGACAGGCTAGGGTCTGAAACACACCTGAGAAGTCCAGCGCACACACTCCTCTCTGATGGAAACCTTTCAGCAGACTCAGACACTTCATGGTCTGGATGTCCCACACATGAATGGATGGGTCCCGCCCCACCTGGACCACAACACACACCTGGTCAGGATGATGAGTCGCTTACCAGAGATTCAAAATCTAAAAAGTCTTTAACTTATGGTCACGGATCGTTATTGGAGACCTGGCTGGTTCTGGGAGCTTGTTTTGGTTTTTGGACCTTGTGTGTTGGCGTCACCTGTCCCGTAGCGGCGTAGTCCTTCAGTGGGTGGATGCTGAGGCTCAGGATGTCGTCGTCATGTCCCAGGTAGAAGCGCTGGCTGTGCAGCTGTCTGTGGTAAACCACGCCCACCGCTGCCACGTGGTACAGAACCTCCCCACTCTGCGTGTAGAACAGGTTGTTCCTGCAGTCGTAGCCTCGGTACCTGGACAGAATCATCATGGAACAGATCAGAACCAGCTGGGTCACACAGAATCAGATGTTTGATTCTGACAGATGGCTACTGCCTCTATTTAGTTTGGCAATCAGCAGATCTGAGCTGAGTTTGTCCCTTCTGGGCTCCAGTAGTAAATATAAAGAGGGTCATTAATGTAATAAAAAGGATCAGATATTTACCTCTCCCTGTGTCATTACACATTTATCTTACATAAACAATACTTTATTAGCTCTGCAGAGACGACCACTGATGATTCCATCTTTAACAAACGGATGATTTACCCGTGAACAAATTGCAGCCGGAGGCCTTGGTCCGGTCCTTTCTGTCTCTTCAGAGATCCGACTTGTTGCTTCTTTTCTCGGCTCTGCTGCTGCAGCTGAGGAAGGTCCTCCTTATAAACCTGCAGCAACACAAATGTATCAGCTCTCAGCAGACTGCATCTTCTCATCCTCACACCTAGATAAATGCAAATCTTTACACTTTGGCACAGATCCGTCATTGACCCACCGCCTGCAGCTGCTGCAAAATGCTGCAGCTCGTCTGCTCTTGGCATCACTTCACTGGCTTTGTTTGTTTTTAAATCTTTAAATGAGCTCACTATCTTTCTCACCTTCTGCTTTTTATCCTCCAGCATGGAAGCTCGGGGCAGCAAAGCGGCTCCTGCTGGAGGAGCTAAACCAGGCTGAAGACTAGAGACCTCTGGTCTGTATACTAACTAGTTGGAAACGTGTCACGACTTTATCAATAACCCAGAATCTGCTCATGCTTTCTGTTAAGACCTGAACATAAACTGTCAGCAGCATTCCCACTGGTCATCCCAGGTCAGACAGGAAATCTTGTGAAACAAGATTTGAAGAGTAAACAAACATGGCGGGTGCTTCCATCACCTCACTTCCTGATTGGCTACAAGTCACATTCTACCAGCAGCTGCCTTGTTAGTTCTCAATATTAGACCAAAACAATCCAACATGTCCCTGATTTATGATCAGAGCCTCCCGGCGTGCATCCTATAATGCCACACACGGCAGGATTATCTGATAAGATTATCCTTTGAGTCTTTACGGTCATCAGCACATCCTTGAGAATGTCAGAAGGAGACAGTCGGATTTATCTTGCCATGCTGGTTCCCTCCCATAGCCACATTCCCTCTCTCAGCAGCAAACAGGCTGACTCATTTTCCATATAGATTATTCGTCAGAGTTTGGGTCATCTGAGACTTTTCTCCCAGGAGAACCGGAGCTGGCAGAGCTCCACTTTCACTCTGCTTTCTGTTTACCAAACAGAATAATTATAGTTATTCTGCGTCATGCCGGATCAGCACCAGGGGTTACAGAATGCTGCTGTTCATTCCTGTTTTCACTCAAAGGTAGAGCTGCTTCTGAATGTGGTTAAATACATTTAAAATGTTGATCCTGTGGGAAGCTGGATCACACGGGTGATCTTAAATTCACCTACATAATCTCAGCTGTTCAGGTTTATTCCTGCAGTTTTCTGCTCATCACACAGCAGGAAGTGCAGCTGCTGGGAACATCATGGACAAAAATATTTTCAACGATTTTTCAGGAATTAGTGAAAAGATTCATTGAGAATAAATAAAAAAGGAGAATTCCTGAGACGCAGAAGATGAACACAAAGCAGGCCAGTAGATTTATAATAATCTTATATATTATAATCTAATCCCAGTTTACACTATGGGCTCGTTCTCCAAACAGCATATTATCATTGCAGGGATGAAGCCAGACGGTGGCTGGCCACTGGAGATAAGGTGTGTTTCACCGTCACCATGGTAACCACTTGGAGCCTGCTGGCTGATGGGAATAAGAACAGTAAAAACCTGAGCTGAGCAGTGGGTCGCCATAGAAACGGCTCAGCCTGTCTCTCCTCACCTGTCGGTCGTAGTTGATCTGAGTTTCCTGCTCGATGTCGGAGTCGAGCTCCGGGACGTCGGACGCGTCGCTGTCTGACTCCTCGCTGTCAGAGTCTCTGTGATGCTCTGAGGACAAAACGACAAACAAACCAGTAACAAAAGGACCTTACTGGTTTTGTGTCCTTTCACACGAGGTTCATTACAGACAAAAACATGTGGAGGACCCAAAGATAACAGAAACTGTTTCCATACATCATATGTGTTTAAATTGTTTTTAATAATCGTTTTGGATTTTCAACTTATGTAGCTTTGAGTTTTATAACTTTTATGGACAGGATTTCTAGGAGCAGCCAAGGTGGTGAGGGGATCTGTTTTGGTGGCCTAAGGATCAGGTCTCTGCTTTTTGCAGATGATGTGGTCCTGTTGGCTTCATCAGAACTTGCTCTCTGGCTTTCACTGCGGTTCGCAGCCGAGTGTGAAGCAGCTGGGATGAGAATCAGCTCCTCTAAATCCGAGACCATGGTCTTGAGTTGGAAAAGGGTAGAATGCCTTCTCCAGGTCAGGGACGAGGTCCTGCCCCAAGTGGAGGAGTTTAAGTATCTCAGTCTTGTTCACAAGTGAGGGAAAGATGGATTGTGAGATCGATAGGCGGATTGGTGCTGCATCTGCAGTGATGCGGGCGTTGTACCGGTCTGTTGTGGTGAAGAGAGAGCTGAGCCAGAAGGCAAAGCTCTTGATTTACCGGTCGATCTACGTTCCTACCCTCACCTATGGTCACGAGCTTTGGATAGTGACTGAAATATTGAGGTTGTGGATGCAAGTGGCCAAAATGAGTTTTCTCCGCAGGGTGTCTGGGTTCTCTCTTAGAGATAGGGTGAGAAGCTCGGTCATCTGGGAGGGGCTCGTAGTAGACCTGCTGCTCCTCCACATCAAGAGGAGCCAGTTGAGGTGGCTCTGGCATCTAGTCAGGATGCCTCCTGGACGCCTCCCTGGTGAGGTTTTCCGGGCATGTCCAACCGGGAGGAGACCCAAGGGAAGACCCAGGACACGCTGGAGGGACTATACCTCTCGGCTGACCAGGGAACACCTTGGGATTCCCCCGGAGGAGCTGGCCCAAGTGGCTGGAGAGAGGAAAGTCTGGGCCTCTGTGCTTAGGCTGCTGCCCAACGACCTGACATTAAAAAAGTAGAAGAGAATGGATGGATGGATGGAGCTTTGACTTAGCCTGGCAAGCCTTCCCATATATGTGATTATATTGGCAGCTGTCTGTCTAGATTTCTAGGCTAGCTTTGACTGATCTGCACATATTCTGTACAGCACTCAAACACACACACACACACTAGGAAACACACACACAAACACACACACACGTACACACACACACAAACACACACATACACGTACACTGATACACACACACAGACACGAACACGCACACTAGGAAACACACACACCACAAACACACACACACGTACACGTACACACACACAAACACACACACACACTGACACACACAAACACGAACACACACACACACAAAATATGGTTTTAGGATGTAAATAAATTGCGTTTCTCCAAACAGAAAAAAAAAACATCTTTCTCTTTCAGCATCTTTACCGTCAATGTTAACATCCAGACCTCCGTTCATGACATCCTCAGGTAGAAACCTCCACTGGAAGAGGGCGTGGTCAGCTCCACCTGTGGACAGCACCCACTGCTGGTCATGTGACCAGTGCACGTTGGTCACATGGGCTGAGTGGCCGATGTACTTCTTAAATTTGGCTCCTGAGATGAAAGCATGATTATTATTTAACACATCACACCGGACCCAGCTTCGGCTTTGGCGAAGAGTCGACCTTTCCTGAGGCAGGGGAAGCGGTAGAGCCGAACGAGTCCGAGGTCATCCCCGCTGACCAGCACGGCTGCTGAGACGTTGGCGTCCACGGCGTTGATCTCTGTTGTATCTGAGTATTTTGGCCAGATGCCGCTGACCTCCGAGCCCAGGACACCACTCCAGGTGGCCCAGCGCTGACCTTTGACCTCATCCTTACTAAGGATCGGTTTTCCCACTGAAGCAGGGAAACGGGAAAATGAGATGAATGGTTTCTGTTGAAGCAAGTTGTTTTCAGCTGATTTTTATCAAAATCTGTCGCTTCTACAAAAAGTGTGGACTGGGCTGATTTGAATCCTCGCTGACTTTTTCTGAACATTTTCTCTTTTTAAATAATAAATCATCAGTCTTTTGTCCTATAGATAAAACACACATGATGTTTCCTAAAGTGTTTTGGAATAAAATGCTACTAATTATTTAGATTTTCTTTTTTTTTTTTTTTTAGATAAAACAGGATTCCACTTTAAAAGAATATATTTCCTTCCTAACAAAGAGCTATTGTAAGGTTTTGTGTGACTCTTTTTTTATTTCAATGATTAATATGATGCTGGTGATCACAGAGACTCACTTGGCATCCGGTAGAAGAGACGTACTCCGGCTCCATCGTTGGTCTGCAGGATTTTACAGTCCTGAGACCAGTCGAGGTGTGTGATAAAACTGCAGGATTTGCTGCATTCTCCCACCTGAAACCAGTAAAAAAAAAAGGTTAAAAGTGTTTTAAACAGTAGAACCTTTTCAGTAACAGTTCCCTCATGAGCTCTTGACCTTTTTGTATCTTTGGGCGACAGCGTAGACGTCCACTAGTCCATCATTAGAACCAACAGCGAGGTATGCGCCGTCTGGAGAAAACTTCATCTCATGGATCACTTCCTTCCTGTCCTTGATGTGGACGACTTCCGTCATGTCTCTGAGGAGGACAAAGGCCCAGTTAATACCACTGAGACAGGTTAACTGATCAGTGTGATTCAGTATGAGTGTCACCTGACTCTCAGGACGGTGAAGGATCCGTCCTTCATGCCCAGAGCCAGCTGGGATCCGTCCACGCTGAACGCCACGCTGCGAACCGCCTCCTCCATGTTGCAGCGAGCGATGAGGGCGTGGTCAGCAAGACTCCACAATCTGACCGACAAACGGAGATTAAACCATTTAGACCCACGGGACTGGGTATCTATATCTGTGAAATTTATATGTAGAGTGCTGGGAGATACATATTTAGAATCAGTAGCCTTAGCTTCATATAAAAAGGTTGATAGAAAGTGTGTACAATTTGATTTTTAGCAGCGTTAGAGACAGAAATGAATATATATATATATATATATATATATATATATATATATAGTGTGTATATATATATATATATATATATATAGTGTGTATATATATATATATATATATATATATATGTGTGTATATATATATATATATATATATATATATATATATATATATATATATATATCAAATACCAACATCCAGTGTGGGCCCTTAGGCAAGACCCTTGATGGTATTTGCCTACCTCATACCATGATCAGAGCATCCGAAATTAATGAGATGCCAGCTCAGACGTTACCCGGCCAAACAAGGTCTGCGTCAAGTGCTAGGGAAGCAGAGCACCCTGATGAAAAGTGGGCTACTGGAACAAGACGGAAATAGGCAAAATGCGAGAACTTGGATCTGCTGGAACGTACTCCAGTAACCCTAATCAGAGGGGTTACATGCAGAGAATGCAGGAAGAATGGTTACTTTGAAACCCGCACTCAACACTAACAGCCAAACAACTAGTAGCTCAGTGTTCCAACATACCAAATGGCAACTGCTATCACAACTTGAAATTGACAAGATACAACACAAATGCTACGGCAAGGGGGAGCCAGGACACACGGTCAGAGGGGAGTTACCATCAACTCCCCATCCAGAGATTGGGTACTAAGTCCCAATAAGTGAAACGACACTGAACGAGGCAGCAACTGACCTGAGAGATAGGATAATGGAGCGAATAACCACCAGCCAACACCAACTACAATGTCTAAGTGAAGTACCATCATAAATCTTTGAGCATGTGAATGCAGCATTGAGAACAATTCCTAAAACCACCATCACTGAAACCAATGAGCTGATATACACTCCAGTAGCAGTGATCCTTGAGATGCTTGGCTATAAGAGCATGAGCAACCATGAGAAACAATACCCACCATGGAAAAGAAGGTTGGAGGCCAAAATCAAGGCAGCACGGAGAGAAGTGAGCTCCAGAAAGGCACAATGAGAAAAACAGTAGCCAAGAGCTACAGCCAGAGACCCAAACCTGAAGCACTAGAAACGGCCAAACAAAGGCTCCAAGCCTTGGCCAGCCGCCTAAAGAGATACACAAGCGAAAGTGAAGCCAGACGAATAAACCGGCTGTTCTCAACCCAACCAGCTAAAGTGTACTCTCAGTGGCAGGGTAATGACAGAGCAGACCCACCAAGGCTGAAGACTGAACAGTACTGAAAGAGCATTTGGGAGAAGAAGGCATCACACAACAGCGATGCAAAGTGGCTAGCCTCTCTAAGAGAAGACCACAGCAACCTCCCTGAGCAGAACCCAGTATCCATCACTGTGGCAGACATCCAAGAAAGAGTCTCAGGTATGAAAAACTGGACAGCACCAGGGCCTGACATGATCCACGCCTACTGGCTTAAGAAGCTCACTGCACTCCATGAGTGCCTGGCAGCACAAATGAACTAGCTGCTAAAGATGGGACTCACCCTGAATAGATAACTGAAGGACACACAATCCTGATCCTGAAGGACCCCTCAAAAGGTACAGTCCCATCCAACTATTGGCCAATAACCTGTCTCCGGACAACATGGAAGCTCATGTCAGGCATCATATTGACTAAGATAGGTGGGCACATGGATCAATACATGAGCACGGCACAGAAGAGAATCAGCAGAAATACCAGAGGAGCCAAACACCAGCTGCTGACTGAACAGTCGCCCAAGACGGCAAAGCCCGACACACCAACCTGTGCACGACCTGGATTGATTACAAGAAAGCCTATGACTCAATGCTGCACTCATGGATCATTGAATGCTTGGAGCTGTACAACATCAACAGGAGTCTGAGAGCCTTCATTACAAACTCAATGATGCTGTGGAAAACTACCTTGAGGCCAATTGCACAAGTCTCCATCAAATGTGGCACATACCAAGGAGACGCCCTGTCCTCACTGCTGTTCTGCATTGGTCTGAACCCCCTCAGCCAAATAATCAACAAGGCTGGCTATGGATACCGACTCAAGAATGGAACCACAATCAGCCACCTCCTCTACATGGATGACATAAAGCTGTATGCCAAGAGCGAGTGAGACATCGACTCACTGATCCACACCTCCAGGATCTACAGCACTGATATGGGAATGCCATTCGGACTTGAGAAGTGTGGTTGGATGGTGACAAAGAAAGGGAAGGTAGTCAACACAGAAGGGGTCTCACTTCCAGAAGGAACAATAGCAGACATTGAGGACAGCTACAAGTACCTTGGTATCCCACAAGCAAATGGTAACCTCGATGAGGCCGCAAGGAAAGGAGCCACAGCCAAATACCTACAACGAGTAAGGCAAGTCCTAAGAAGTCAGCTCAATGGCAAGAACAAGATCTGGGCAATAAACAGCTATGCCCTGCCAGTAATCAGATATCCTGCAGGAATAATAAGCTGGCCAAAGGAAGAAATACAGACCACAGATGTTAAGACACGGAAGCTCCTAACCATGCATGGAGGGTTCCACCCCAATCCAGCACCCTGAGACTGTACACTGGCCGTAAGGAAGGAGGCCGAGGATTAGTGAGTGTGAGAGCCACTGTCCAGGATGAAACATCCAAGATCCATAAGTACATCAAGGATGATGTGCTCAGTGAATGTCTCAGACAATGGCGAACAGAAGAGGAGGTGCTGGAAATACCATCATAGGAGGACAAACCCCTACATGGGATGTACCACCGACAGATAAATGAAGTAGCTGATACCAAGAAATCCTACCAATGTCTAGAAAGAGCAGGTCTGAAGGACAGCACAGAGGCACTCATCATGGCTGCACAGGAACAGGCCCTGAACACCAGAGCAACAGAGGCCAAGATCTACCACACCAGACAAGACCCAAGGTGTAGGCTGTGCAAAGAGGCCCCTGAGACAATCCACCACATAACTGCAGGGTGTAAGATGCTGGCAGGGAAAGCATACATGGAACGCCAAGTGGCTGCCACAGTGTACAGGAACATCTGTCAATCTCAGTCCAGAAAAGTGCAGTTCTAGGAACAGCTAAGATACTGAAGAACACTCAAGCTCCCAGGCCTCTAGTAGAGGACCCCAGCTTGGAAGGATGAGACCACCCGCAGACGGTGAGATGGGATTTATTTTTAATATATATAAATACTTGTTCATAAGAGATGTTGCCAACCTTCAGTCTAGGTACTGCTGCAAAGACGCCTGTACGCTCTGTGATTGACATCTGTATGTAAGCGGATGTCTAATACTATTGGCTCATGCTAGTCAACTCAAATTACATGGGGCGTATTCTCTACATTATATCACAGTACAGGGTACGACAAACCCTTTCCTGATTAAACAAAAATCATACATAATTCCTGGAAGGGGGAAAACGTTTGACTGCTACTTTAAGCTCTATAACCAGAACCCTCCTAGTAGATTTGTGTGGTTAAACTGGCCAGGCCCCAGGATAATGATGGTGTTTCCCAGCACCCACCTGACAGAGCGATCGTCGCTGCCGGTGACAGCTAGAGGCTTTTTAGGGTGAACACTGAGTGCCCAGAGCTCGCCCTCACTGTGTCCCTGCATGATGAGCAAGGGTTTGTCACGGTCCCGAACCATCACCTGTAGGAGCACGCACGCACGCACGCACACGCACGCACGCACACACACACACACACACACACACACACACACACACACACACAATAAATATATCAGCTGTACAGTTTTATTGCTCAAGTAGAAGCTGACTGAAGCCCAGTTTTTGTTTTCAATTGTTTACCTCAAATATTTCGCTGTCCTGAGTTCCCGCCAAAATCCGATCAGCTCGCCAGCAGACGCTTCGTATTGAAAGACCTTCAGGAAGAACAGGGTGATGAAAGAAAATTACACGGAGGAACAGGCGAGTAGCTGAGAAGATGTTTTAATGAAGAACACGGAAATAGAGAGCAAGAGAATATTAAAGGGGAAATTATGATTTTTTAAATTTAAGTTATAATAGCTTTATTGTTGCTAAAAAACATGTTTATGAAGTTCTTTGTACTAAATCCCTCTCACATAAAACCTCCCAGAATGCAGCTGACCACGGCACCCCTCACCCCCTCAGGCTGCCATAAGGGGTCTAATGGGCTCGACACATGGGAGGCGACAAACGACCACGATCAGCGAAACTCATCGCTATCGTTTTGATAACCTGACACACGGGAGGCGACTTCTGGCAGCGGCAAAAGCCAGCGATGCCTCTATTTCAGGATGAATAGCGAGTCCTCTGTTGTTTCCCCGGAGATGTACTGAGAAGCATCCTGTCCGCTCATTGGTCAGTCAATGAAACCTCCGCTGATTGGTCCTTGTCCGAGCGACAGCGGTGAAAAGTTGAAAATTTTCAACTTTCTGGGATCGCGTCGCTGGCTTGCGTGTGCACGACGCATGCACGAGCGCAAAATTTCACATGCACGTTTTCGCATTTCGCTTAGCAGGAGGGAGACCCGCGATTATCGCTTTGTTGCGCTTGTCTCATTGAAAATGAATGGAGGAGAGGCGATGTTGCTTCCCATGTGTCCATAGGACATGCCCATCTACTTCTGGACCATGGGTCCCCGGACAGCACTTACAGTGTAGAAAAAAATAAGTGACTGTACTCCCTTTGTCCCAGGGGATATTTTGAGGCACTCCCCAGTACAACTAGCCTAGTGAACTAGACCAATTCTTGCTTTGCAGAGTTTGGTCTAGGCACGCTTCATTGGAACCCTCGCAGCCCAAACCACTGCTGTGTCTATCCAATCACAACTCGCTATAGTTTTGGTTGGGCCAATCACAGCGCTCTATATCATGGGCCAATCACAGAGCGGGAGTAGCCGATGACGTCAGCGCTGCGGCCGCGAACCCAAGCAACATGGCGGCAACTCGGAAAACACGTTCGTTTGAAACGGCTTTGTCATCAACATTGGATTATTTAGACTCCAACGTGCGTAAGTCTGTCTGATATACTTAGCGGCTTCTTATTTTTATCAAACAAAGTAGTGCAATGTCCCAGTACACCTGATATTCGCGTGTTTTTCATACAAAAACGACAGAAATCATTGATGCTAGACGCTATTAAAGCCTCCCGCTTTTCCGTCGCTGTGATTACGTCACGTTGTTCGTCACTCTGATTGGTCCTAGCGCTATCCAATTGCGTGCTGACATTTTGAAAGACAACCGTAGATCCCGCCTCACGACTGAGAGCCGTCAATGGTTCGTGGCCAGACTATATATTCACATATATAGGATGGCTTGCCAGGCTAGTACCAATGTTCTTGTGAAGAACTCTTCAATGGCGCCCAAAATGATGCACGCCTTTGTTATGCACTTGGAAACAAGTTGCCCTGCACGCAATCTCAGCTGTAGCATGAAGTGTTTCCCTTCCATAGGCTTTACTGTCATTCCAGTGCCACATCTTTTCACGCCTATGGAGTCCTCAGGCAATGCGATCCGCACCAATTGCATCAATTGGCACCATGGCTGGAAAGTTTTNCAGTACAACATGACTGTATCATGAAATGTCATTTAGGTTTACAACTTAGTAGGCACAACTCAAATGAACAGCTTCTTTCAACAATGGAAAAAGTCGTTTGCAGATGGACACATCTCCATCTTCTGGATGGAAAGTCATCAATGAGGTCATCTTAAGCTACTTCTGAGGTGAGCTGAGGTGAGTTTATGATATAGCCAGGACACTCAAGTATATTTGTTTTGGTCGTAATGGGAAATTACACAATGAAATTAATGTAAATAGTACTACTAAGACTAACAATTATATGAGTTAAATGTAGGAAAACATCTCGCTCTCTCTCACTAAATACACAGACAGATAGACCTAGGCCAATATGTATACATGTTTTCCTATATATAATAATACTATATACACAGGTTTTGCTTTATTTCTCATTCTATCAGTCCTGCCATTACCATTAAAAAAATAGTCACCACCAAAAAAAAGGCTTCTAATATTTCGTTGGACCGCCTTTAGCTTTGATTAAGGCATTGTTTCGATAAGCTTCTGCAATGTCACAAGATTTATTTTCATCCAGTGTTGCATTAAAAAAGGGGAGAATGCATCCTTTTGTGCTAAATGAGGCCCCCCATGCTCTGCGTATCTGGTGAGAACTGTGGATGGCTGGTGTTTACTTGAAGACGGACATATGTTGTTGTTTTTTTCAGAAATCACGGAGATTTTGACTAATAAACGACCGGAAAAACTACCAGTATGCATCATGCCCTGGGAAAAAGTCCTGGTACGCTGAGAGGTCAAATTTAAAAGTGCTGGTACTGCGTACCTTTGTGTACCAGCCCACTTAAAGCCCTGCAACAAAGAAAAAAATTAATGCAAGTCAATGTGGCTAATAGCTATTTTCTGATCCCGTTTGATATGTGCCATTGATGTCACATATGATGTCTGCGAATTTTAAAAACACATTTTAATGCCAAGATAGCGTTTACAGCAGCAAAAGTTATTTTAGGTTTTGCGTGAAACGACATATAGGACTACAAATGTCCGTCTCACCAAACTGACGTCATCGAACCAGAAACAGAGAAGAGGAGTTTAAATTAGCAAGCTTTGAATCCTTCTTTTAGGATAAAAGGAGCATTAAACGTGGAGAAAGCCGCTATACAGAGGAGGAATTAATTATTTGACCCCTCGCTGATTTTGTAAGTTTGTTCAATGACAAAGAAATGAAAAGTATCAGAACAGTATAATTTTAATGGTAGGTTTATTTTAACAGTGACAGCACATCAAAAGGAAAATTCAAAAAATAACTTTAAATAAAATATAGAAACTGATTAGCATTTCATTGAGTGAAATAAGTATTTGAACCCTCTAACAAAAAAGACTTAGAGGCAAAACCCTTGTTTACAAGCACAGAAGACACCAGAGTATAAAATACCTTCTGGAGCACATCTTCAGAGAACAACAGACCTGAGCTGCCTTTTGTCTGGCCTGCTGCCCGGTAAACCTCACCAGGGAGGCGTCCAGGAAGCATCCTAGCCAGATGCCTGCGCCACCTCAATGTGGAGGAGCAGTGGATCTACTTGGAACCCCTCCCAGATGACCGAGCTTTTCGCCCTATCTCTAAAGGAGAGCTCAGACACCCTGCAGAGAAAACTCATTTTGGCCGCTTGTATCCGCGATCTCATTCCTTCGGTCCCTACCCAAAGCTCGTGACCATAGGTGAGGGTAGGAACGTAGATTGACCAGTAAATTGAGTTCTTCATCTTCTGGCTCAGCTCTCTCTTCACCACGACAAACCGGTACAACACCTGCATCACTGCAGCACCAATCCGCCTATCGATCTCCCGATCCATCTTTCCCTCACGCGAGAACAAGACCCAGAGATACTTAAACTCCTCCACTTGAGGCAGGACCTCGTCCCTGACCTGGAGAAGGCATTCTACCCTTTTCCAACTCAAGACCATGGTCTCGGATTTAGAGATGTATTGTCATCAATATGAATGTTGAAATCCCCAAAAATTAAAGCCTTTTCCAACTTAATGAGAAGATAGAAAATCAGTGAACTCTGTTAGGAAGGTACCACTGGGGCCAGGGGGACGATAGATTAAAATACAATAAAACATATTCAAAGTTCCAAGTTTTATCAGCTGAGACTCAAAGGAAGAAAAAGGCTCAGATTTTACCAGTCTACAAAAGTTGTCCTGATAAACGACAGCAAGTCTTCCGCCATGTTGTGCCTTTTGAGGAGTTCCAATAACTGAGCATCCAGGGGAAAAAAGCTCCTTCAGGTTAAAGAATTCCTCATCCCTCTGCCATGTCTCCACCAGAAGGAACAGGCCCAAGTTCTCCTTAGTAAACGAGGGAATAACAGACAGGCAGCCATGTTCATCGACGCCTTCTTTGGTCAGATTTATTGACTGTTTATCTACTTTCATGATTTTATT
This sequence comes from Aphyosemion australe, assembly GCA_006937985.1. Taxonomy (NCBI): domain Eukaryota; kingdom Metazoa; phylum Chordata; class Actinopteri; order Cyprinodontiformes; family Nothobranchiidae; genus Aphyosemion; species Aphyosemion australe. Next base: position 5,495,812 of record SSNS01000003.1, on the reverse strand, counting down.
TTTTAATGTAGCGGGACAAACTACAGCTCCAACGTTGGGTTCGTAACTGTGATAGAAGATGGCACTGACAATCCTGAAACTTCCCCCTCTGGCATGGAGAACTCTGGTGGAACACATACTCGCAGATTCCCCAGATTTAAGCCTAATACTTGTCCGTCTGCGTCGGTATGGGGACACGCAGCGCCATTTTGCGTCGACGCAAGGGCTCTCGGACGAGCTCGTGGAGGGTGACGGAGACATGCCCCCAAAAATAACTGTCCGTCGAAAGCAACGGAGAGTGCAAGTCAACAGCACCGCCATTGCAGACTCAATAAATAAAGAGAGCTGAAGATATTTAGCGGCAGACACGGAGTAGATTGAAGAATGCCTCGTGGAAAAAAGTTCGAAAATATGAAAGTTTATTCACCCGTGACTGAAGGAGCACAAAGATACGCAGCAAGCGTTTTATTCGTGGACGGAAATGACGAGAAACGTGGGTTTAGAGGTGCCAACCGCATGAAGAGGTGGAGGAGGATGAGGGACAAATTCGTCTGTATTAAAAAGTCTCTAAAATACATTAAAACAATGTAAACACAGTAGTAAATACACTATCGTAGACCGGATATGTGGCTGTAATAGCGGCAGGATACCCCAGAAATGTGCTACGCCCTCTGCTGTCCAGGCGGGGGGTTGCTTTGCAACATCTCCCAGCCAACAGAGAACTATAAACATAAAACGTCTCCGTCAACGCGTATGCGTCTCTAGCCCGCTGAGCTGACGGAGAAGTATAACTCAGGCTTCACTCCTCTCCAACAGATGTGAGCCTGTGTTGAAGGGTGAAAAAAGTGGATCCTCCAATCACCGCCAACAGCCGGTAGCAGATGCCAGGTCCACCAGGCACCACGGCCGCATTAGGTGAAGGCCAGAACCAAGAAACCACTGGCTATCCTTTGGAGAGCTCAGCAGGGCAGCTCTTAGCTTTACCATCCGCCTGCCACGCCTACCCCGTCTCCTTCAACGGGGCACATTCGGCACCCGGCACAGAAAACCAGGAACTCCTGATATTTTTGGAACCATATCTCCTCTATTTTCTTGACAAAACGTCAGAGAATCAGCAGCCAGCCGGAGCTACAGCAGAGCCTCGTGCGCATAAGAAGTGTGCGTTTTGGCGGACATAATGCTCGCTTATAGAACGCGCGCTTTTTTATCCCTTTGGCTTGCCATAATCTGCAGTAAAACGACACCCAGTCAGTACTTCCGGCCCTACCTGATGCACAAAAACTGTATAGTGCAGTAAACGAGGGACCCCCCAACACTATCACAGGTATGAAAATGAACATAATAGATAATACTATGACGCAAAAACTTTACAAAAAAGCATAATTTTAAGGTGTAAAAGTTGCGGAATGTTGCTTTAAATAAAGCAACAGGTTTGTAGTCTGGCAAGCCATCCTATATATAGTCTGCTTTCGGAAATAACAGCCTAGGTTCTAGGATAACAGGTTTGTGTTTTCAAGCTGCTTTTGACCCGAGCTCAGCTTTTTCTTTTCAGAAATGCAAATATTTTGAAGTTTACTGCTTTTGTTTACAGCTTCTCCCATCTTTTTTCTGTTCAACTTCTTTTTCCCAGAGACTAAAATCTAATTAGCAGAGCTTCTCTGCAGCACAGAACTCACTAATTACATCTCTGCTGCAGCTGAAAGCATGACTCAGCACAACTTCACTTCACCCTGGAGCTTCATAAACTAAAACAACCGAAAGCCGAGGAGTTTGTGAGAAAACTGGGAATAATTAGGAAATATTACTCTGTAAACTTCCATTCCTGAGATGAGTGCTGAGCTCAACTGGTTTTCCTCTATAGTGAAATCAAGCAGGAAAAGTTGATGGTTCACAACTGTCGCATCTTCTGTTAGGGGAAACGATCAATTCCTTCAGTTGGTTGGTCAGATCTTCAGCCTAAGCTCATGGGAGTTTGGTTCTCCACATGTGCTGACGGAACATGGAGATATATATGGTCTGTTTCCTGTAACCAAAGCAAAAGTCCATAATCTCTGTTCTAACTCGAGCTTGTTCCCGGTGCAAGTTGGACCGGGCTGACCCTGGTTCATCATACTGTTGGTGGTGCTCATGGACACCATCACAAACCACAGACAGGATAGGGTCTAAGTTGGGAAGTCCAGGGTCCCCTCTCTTTTTGTGGATATGGTGGTTCTGTTAGCATCTTCAAGTCTTGACCTTCAGCATGAACTGGGGTGGGTCACAGCTGAAATGAGTCAGCTCCTTCTGGGTTGGGAGCAAGAGTGTTAGGATGGAGGAGATATGGATCTACAGATCGGGGCTTCAGGTGCAGTCATGGGGGCACTCCTCTGGTCTGTCATGGTGAGGATGAAGGTCAAAGCTCTGGATTAACTGGATCATCTAAACTCAAACCTACAACCCAGAGATTTAGATTGGATCCAAGGGGATGGAATGATCTTCCTCCATATGGAGACCGGCTCAGCCTTAAAAATAAGGTGAGGAGCGTCATCATGGAAGGGGAGCTAGGAGAAGAGATGCTGCTCCTCCTCGTCAAAGGAAGACAACTGAGGTGGTTCTGATCAGAATGTCTCCTCTGGAGGAGAATCAGGCACTGAATGAGACCCAGAACACTTTGGAGGGATTTTTTATTCTCTCTAGACTAAGAAGATGTTGGGATCCTCAAGGAGGAGCTGGAGTGTCCTTGGGAGTAAATGGGTGGTAAATGATGGAGTCCACATTTCAGCACATAACAGATTCTGTCTCCACAACTTATCCATAAACATAACCTTCTGTCTCCAACAGAAAAAGACAAAATATTTGCTTCATTTTTTATCTTTTTGAGTTTCTGCTCACAAATCTAGACGAGGTCGTGAGGCTGATGCTCTCTCTCTCTAAGCTTCACCTCCTGCTGAGAAATGACATTTAGGATTTTCACTTCCTCAGGTCTTCATCCCCACTGAAGGAAGGAAGGATGATAAACTTTTACATCTCAGCTCTCCTCATTTAAATGATGGTGATGATGATTTTACAAATGTCTCAAATACACCAGCAGATAATAATTCCTTCTACAAACAAACTTTTAATTTTTGAATCCTTCCTCTAGGTGATGGAGAGAATCTGGCCCCAGAACAGAAGAAAAGGTTTAAACCAGCAGTTAGAGGTCAGGCAGATGGAAATGTCAGAGCTCTCATTAGGAGGTTTAAAGGTCTCAGACTCTCAGGTGAGTCGGGATTTCAGTTCAAATCAGCAAAATGCTGCTATAAAATCCACTTTTTTTGACAAAAAGGCAATTAGGACACAAGTCTCAAGCATTCTGCAGGGATGAAGAGTCGTTAAATAACATCATACATGAAGTTTGAAGATGGCTGCATCTAATAATGTACCTTTGTATCCCTGTTCAGCCTCTCGCAGGTCGATCTTTGTGACGGGTTTGAAGTCTGCGTCCCACAGACGGATGCAGCCGTCTCTCCCTCCGGTGGCGAAACCTTCCTCACACGAGTACATGCTGAAGATACCAGCCTGAAAATATAGTAAACTAATATTAAAAACACCTTCCCTGGTGCTTGAGTCTTTGTTTTAACAAATACCTGAACTTTAAATCAGTTGTTGATGAATTTTTCTTTTGTGGAGAAACTTTTACCTGTTGATTTATTATTATTTTTTTTTTGTGGTTTGGTGTCGTCAGACTAAAGGTGTGGCTCACTCATTTAATCAATATATCTGCAGTGGTCTCTAGTAGGAATCAATGCCTTGTAAGACATACTCTGAGGAAACAAAGCTCCGGTGCACCAGTTTCAGGAACTAGAAGTGAGCCGCATTACAATTGAGCTTCAGATGACCTGATCTGGAGTCTTATTTTCTGATATCAGAACATCTCTCCTCTGATTGGTTAACAGCAACACGACTCTACCACTGACTCTGTTTGCTCTGCAACGTTGATGTTTTATCTCCACAAATAACACAAGCCTGGAGGAGTTCTGCTGTGTGGTGGAGTTGCTAATGCTAACGGTTAGCTTCTACTAGCCCAGACGTTCTCTGCTGTTTCCTGGACGCTAAACCAACAACAGCCTTCCCCGTCATGAGTCAAGATGGGTGAGTCCATGAATGTTAAAGTAACAATCCGCAACACCTTAAAATTATGCTTTTTTGTAAAGTTTTGGCGTCATACTATCATCTATTATGTTCATTTGCGTACCTGTGATAGTGTTGGGGGGTCCCATGTCTGTTTACCGCACTATACAGTTTTTGAGCTCCGGGTCGCTACCGGAAGTACTGACTGGGTGTTGCTTTACGGCAGTATATGGCAAGCCAAAGGGATAAAAAAAAAAGCTTGCGTTCTAAACGCGCGTTATTTCCGCCAAAATGTGCGTCTTGAACGTGCGTTTTGACGCCAAAGGGGGCAAAAACTCACGAGTTCTAAAAGCGAGCATTATGTCTGCCAAAACGCGTGGGCCGTCTTTTCCTCGCTGGAGAGCTCTTTTAGAAAGAAAGGCATGAACTACGGACTCTGACCTAGCCGTGCTGCTAATGGCTAGGTAAGTAATAAATGATTTCACCAGGGTTATTGTGTTTGGTCGGGCATAAAGTTGTTATACAGTCCTGATAAAACTATTTATTCAATGTGTGGAGGTGGAAAAGTTTGTTTTCGTTGTTTTGCCTGACATTAGAAATGTAAACATGCCTCTTACGCCCGAGAGAGAGATTTGATTTTACAACAGTGATGTTATGCAGCAAGCCTCTAGAGGGCGACAGAGACCATATAACTGCAAAGTTCAGGAATGGGGCTTTAAGTGACAGTGTGATGTAGATCTGTCAGGCTTTTCTAATCCTAGAGTTTCACCGTCTATTTTCTATCAGAAGTTAATGCAGGAGATAGGTGGAGGAGACGATTTTCATGTTCAGCCTGCATGAAAAACTCAGAGTGACCCATTATAATCAGAAATAATCATTAAAAATTTTTTTTTCAGTGTTCCACACCTTTAAAAAACATGCTTCACGCATTCATTTGGTTTCTGACAGAATTCTCTCGTCTGTAAGGAGGGACACTGACCCCATGGGCGGACTGAACGGTTCTGATCAGGTTGAGTCCTTTCCAGACGTAAATGTCTCCGTTGAGCGCCCCGGAGTAGGTGGTGTCCTCTTTAGCCGACGCCACACACAGGATGGTCTGCAAGTCGCCCGTCTTCCCAAAGATCCCCCGCTTAGGAGTGAGAGCGTTCCCACACAGAGCCCAGAACTGTAGAGTTAACAATGATGTCTGAGTATCTAATTACCTTCATTAAAAACAAAAAAAACTTTAACGTAAATAAATAAACGTTTGAATAAAAATCCGTCACCTTGATGTGTTTGACTCCACAGCTCACCAGGCGGTTCTGCTGCAGCGGATCCCAGCAGATGTCAAAGATCTGAGGATTAAGGAGCAGGACCTGTTAGTGCACGTTTACCACAACAGAAGAAGGTAACCTCCTGCAACCGTGCATCTACATAGGGACATTAGTGACTTCCTGCACTATTTATTCTAATGAACTCTGACATCCTATCTGCTCTCAGAGACACCAGATATTAATAACTTTCAGGTATATTTTATCTTTAATCCTTTATTTTTATTTATTTAAAACCAACTGATGATAAATTGGTTTTCATGTTTATGAGGTTCTGCTAATCTGAACTTGATGGAGGAAAGACACGGACGAGCTAGTGTCTCAGGAGGGTGAAGAAGAAGAGGAAGGGAAAAAAGGAATCAAACATATCAGAAGAAAGATAAAAGAAAAAAAGAGTAGAAGTAGAGCAGGAAGAAGAGGAGAATGACCCTCACCCTGTCTGAGTGGCCAGTGGCTGAAGCCAGGATCTTCCCTCTCTTCCACTCCCAAACACACACCGTGTTCTTTGCATCCAGACCGACTGAAGCTAACCTCTGAACAGGAAACAGACAGAAGGTTAAAGGTCAGACAGAAACATAGGAGGAATATAAAATCATCCATCTTTAGGAGTTTAGTTTCTGAGTTTAAGAATCTGAGGATTCGAGCTGAAGTAATCCTGAAACCAGGAAATATTTAGTTTTATTTTGTGTCAAACTCTTTGATATGTCCTTACCAGTGTTGGGAACGTACTTTAAAAAGTAATTATAGTTACAAATTACTTTGTCAAAAAAGTAACTGAGTTAGTTACTATGTTATAAGATTACAAAAGTAACTAATTACCAGGAAAAGTAACTATTGCGATACTTTTTTCATAAAAATATGCAAGAAAAATGGGATCCTCTCTTCATTTAAAATAAAATACTACAATAATAAAATATAAATCACTAAATCGACTGGAACATAATAAAATGTTTGTACAGTGGTTTAGTATAAAACTGAATAATTGACTGAATAACAGGAGGAAGTACAAACAGGAAACATGACACTGATCTAAACTATTCAAATGTCACTGTGTGATATGAAGCAAGACCCCAATCAACTAACATTTATTACTGCAAATAGAAAAGACCTGTAAAGGGTTCCTGAGCCTTTAAATGGTCTCTCGCTCTAATTACTGACATAAATGGATTTCTGCACCATATTCTCATTTTTCCAGTTTAACTTGTTTGCATAATTAAGTGTTTTTATTAGCATTTCTATTAATCATAATCTAGCATATCTATAAATAAAAGTCCTTAAAGCAGCATTCCGCAACTTTGCAGTTATATGGTCTCTGTCGCCCTCTAGAGGCTTGCTGCGTAACGTCACTGTCGTAACATTAAATCTCTCTCTGGGGCATAAGAGGCATGTTTACATTCCTAATGTCAGGCAAAACAACGAAAACAAACTTTTCCACCTCCACACATTGAATAAATAGTTTTATCAGGACTGTATAACAACTTTATGCCCGACCAAACACAATAATGACATAAACATTTTTTTTATTCTGATTATTTATTAATTAAATGTATAATTTTTTTTAGGTTTTTACACGTCTTCATTAAATAAGATAAATTTATGGTTTAATATGACTTATTAAAGAATACTGGTCTTCCTTGGAGTGGCCAGTGGGGTGGCCAGCAATTGTCTATGGGTGGCCATGGCCACCCCTGGCAACCCCTTGGGGGCACCACTGCGTTGTTGTTTTAAACGATGTTATTCCCATCACTGGTCCTTACGCACCTGTCCCCACAATTTACTAAACACTGACATTGTTTTTTTTAAACCACAAATGCTTATATAGGTGTGTGTGTGTGTCACCTGTCCGTCTGCGCTGAATGCCAAACAGGCGATACCATGAGTGTGTCCCTCACGCAGCAGTGAGACAGTCTGGATGGTGAAAGAGTCCCACACACACACATAAGGTTCCTTGCCCACCTGCCCCGTGGCCACCAGGGAGCGCTCTGGGTGTAGCGCCAGGCTGGAAGGGGGAGAAAAGAAGACAAGAACACTTAATATTTGATCAGTTATTCTTCCAGTGGCGGCCCGTCCATAGGAGGCGCTGGGGCGCCGCCCCATCAGTCTCACAGGAAGAGGGAGGGGAAGAAGGTAGGAATCACAAAATATTTTAAAAACACCTTGAAAATTAAACTAAATGATCTATACACCACATTCTGTGAAGTGCACTTAGAGGAGGTTAGCAGTAAGGCTTCAAGTGCGTAGTACACAAGTGTGCTGAATTGAGACAGGGAGCATTGTGTCACCGACCGTGATGCATGCTGGAATTCCGGTCGCTGTTTGTGCTACTTTTTAAAAAAATCTTTATTAACAACTTTCAAACAAACAGTTATTTGACTAAATTTTAATTCATTGCTGTCCACATTAAATCATAGTCTAAACATTCAGAGCATAGAGAAATATTAATTGTTTTAAAATGAACTTCTTTCATTTGAAAATACATATTTAAGAAAAGGCACTTGAGCCATTGCTCCGCATTCTTCTCAAAATTCCCACGCAGCAATGGATTGTGGGTAATACCCTTGCCCGAAGTCTGCATCGATGCGGACTTGGGCGAAGTGCAGATCAAGGGTGCAAAAGAGGCGTGGTCACTTTCTGCACTTGAGAATCGAGACACCCTACACAGTCGCACCCCTGGCCGGGAACACGCAATCGAAGGGCGCAAGGGTGGAAGTGCGAGTATTGGGACTGGGCCACAGACCTACGCTATAACTGACGCATGCGCGCTGGATCCCCCTCCAATACCAAACATAGGAAAGGTTTCCCCGCTGTGGAATCAATAAAGTCTATTCTATTCTATTCTATTCTATTCTAATGTGTTATATAAACATAGCTAAAATCATAAGATGTTTTAAAATGTTCAAAACAGTGAGATAAATGTTAAACGCTGTATTTATTTTGGTTTTATTTTGAGGAGCAGAAGTGTTAGCATGCTATCGCTGCTTCTGAGTCAGCAAATTGACAGAGTGATGAGAAAGCAATGCTACATGGTATTCTGGGGCGGTTTGGACTAATTACAGTTTTTTACAGACGCTAGGACCCATTTCTCAATACTTTGGTCACGTTTGCAAAACTCTTCACACAGTGAGCAGCACAACAGAAGTCTATGTGGGCTAAACTGAGGATCAATTATCATTGTTTTGGCACAAAATGCATTCAATGACTACATCTCTCAAATGTCATGAATTCTTTTCTCACTCAGACACAACAACTGCCAAAAATCATTGCACTAACAGGCCATTTTGCACGTGCTTACATACTGTTTACAAAACTGTTAAACTTATGTTCAAAACAATAACATGATGCAAAACTGAATAAGAGCAAAGTTCAACAGCAATATTTTATTGTAACATATTTTAAATCTAAAAATGCAGTTTAACCAGCCACAGCTGATTCTCATAGATGAACATCTGCAGGTGTTACTCTTTCTATTTCATTACAAAAGGAGACAACTGCTGAATATGTTTGTATTGTGATGTAAACATGGACCCAGCCATAAATAGAGAAGTGGTTGAAAGAGGAAGAAGAGAGGCTGGAGAGGGCGAGGAATACGTATGCGTGGTGGAAGAAGAATACGAGGAAGATCAAGAGCTGTAGTCTCAGATGAGATCAGAGCTACTGATCATGTAGTAGAGGGGTTCCCTTTTTATTTCTTTACTGTAAGGACCCCCTTGCCCATGTCCAAGACAAGCCAGGACCCCCAAACCCAACTCCTTCAGACATAAACACATTCCTGTAAATGTGATCATTTACTAACTTTCTACAGATGTGACAGGGTGAGCATGCCGTCACTGGATCCCGATTGATCATGCGCCTGGGCTGCTTGGCCACAGGGATATCCCTTTGGCTGACTGGTTAGCACGCATGACTCTCACTCAGGGGTCTGAGGTTCGAATCCCACCCGGGCCCTTGTTTGTCCACACAGACATACAGAGTTCTAACTTTTATATGGAGTTCTGATTATACTGTAGGCTGTGTTATTGGGATTTTGTAAATGTCATTTTTACAAATAAAATCTTGCTAACCTCACAACCTCAGCAAAGACAAAATTGTGGGGACCCCCTGTAATCTTGTGGGGTCCCGACCCCCAATTTGGGAACCCCTGATGTAGTACATCATGGACTCTCAATGAGAGAGGCTGGTCAGAGAGTGCAGCCAAATCTGCAACGCTCTACAGTGGCATCTATAGTTAGAGTTGTCCAGCAAACCAACAGGTAACTTGTATTCTTGTATTTTGGAATCACGTAGTGCAAAAAAATAAAAATAAAAATAAACAACATAAAACATTGACAAATTCTGCATCATGTCTGATTCATTCCAGTAACATATATTGCAGTTATAAACAGAGATGGGTCTTTGTTTTACACATGAAAATGTAATGCTACACGTTGTTAGTGTTTTTTAGGTCATTGTTTTGTGGGTGACAGAGTGTGTTTGTCGGCTGTCAACCTTTGCTACTGTGCTGGAAGAATGAGTTTATCTGAGATCTGATTGAAGTGTTTTGGTAGTTGTAGTGCATTCTGAATGTGAAATGAACTGCTTTGCCAAGCTGAAAGTCAGTTAGGAGAACTGGCTGAAGAGTTTTGCAAAAGTGACCTAAGTATTGAGAAATGTGTCCTAGCGTCTGTAAAAGACTGTAAACACGTTTATGGATCGTTAACTCCATGGTTGGTAATGGACATTTTGTTCTGTGGGTTTTGAACTGCGTTTGAGCATTTTTCAACTCGAAGTTTGTCCGGTAGTTTTATGTTTTGTTGCACTTAAAAGTGGTTTAGCACTGAAAAGTTAGTATTCGCTAATTACGTGGATGTTTTGGTTTAGGGTTAGGGTTACTATGGGGGCTGTTCATCATTCCAGTTTGGAAATCAGGACTAGTGAAGTGCTAGTGGACTACTAGAAGATGCTTTGGATTATAAATTTTACCTTTTAATTGTTTTTTGCTTTATTTCTGTTAACCACTCATTCGAGTCCTCCTTCTTAGGTGTTTCATGGTGGCCTGAAAACAACATGAGATGCATTACCGCCACCTACCGATCTGGAGTGGGGACCAATGCTTCTCTTCCACCACTGACCCTAAATCCTCCTATCTTTTCCTATCATCTTGCTGCAATAGAATAAACTCATTGGCTGGCAAAAAAACACAGAAATGGTCCTCTTGGACATATGCTCCATGACATACACTAACGTTTTTAACAAATGGAAATAAAACCATAGCTTCCCACTGTGCAAAGACCTAGTTAAGACCTGCAGATGTGGTCTGGACCTTCAGACTCAATATAGACAAGATCTGCACATCCATGCGACGTTGGCTGTTTGCAGGGTTTAGCGTTAGTTCATTGTGCATGTGTGTGTGTGTGTGTGCGTGTGTAAGACAGTGAAGGGGAGACTAAAGGTGACTGTCTTTGACAGCAGAAGCAGAAATAGAACAGGTGTGTCAGCCACATTTCATTGATCACACACACACACACACACACACACACACACACACACACACACACACACACACACACACACACACACACACACACACACACACACACACACACACACACACACACACACACACACAGGCAGCCGATGAGCCTGCAAGCTGGCTTGGTTTCTATGACAACCACCTCACCAAGAGAGCCAGAGCTGAACACAATGGAGTCAAGGTCAATGATGACAAACACGTTTCTCTGCTGGATGGTCCCTGAACCACATCATCACACTAGTGATCATCAATGATCGATCAGTGTTTTTTCTTAATTCAGGAGTTTCTTGAATGGCAGGAATTACCCAGAATTCCCTCAACAAGACTCGGAATCCAGATGGGACTGCTTGAGAAGATGATGCAGGAAACCAGACCAACTGGATTTATTGGTTCAGATGTTATGTCAGCAGCTTTAAGAGTCTGTGGACTTTTCAACACTAACACACACGGACTCACCCCGCTGCAGGAACCAGAACTTAAACCGGGTCATAAAATCTGTCAAAGTCTGAAAGACCTCCCAAACGTCTGGAGAGCTGCTGATCCAGACTACAGCGCAGGAGGGAATCACTGAGAACTGGATCTGCGGGGTTTTATACTGGTTTTATTTTTCCCATCAACTAAAAATGCATCAGAAACTCTTTCTCTACGCATTTAGAGAAATGTGTTCTTATGAAGGAGATAAGCAGGAATTTAGCCTGCTGCTGCTGACAAATTTAGGTTTTACCTGAAAGTGACGTGTAGCGTCTCCCTAGAGTTCACTCAGTCGTTCTAAATATAAACCATGAAGAGTCGGCGGCAGGATGATCATCTGAACAAGAACATCAGCATCTGTTTCCTGCAGATCAGACGGAGCTCAGAGAGGCTGCTGCTGCCAGCAGAGATCTGACTGAACAGAGACAAGCCAGCGTTCTTCATCAGGAGCTACTCGTGCAGAACCAGACAGTTTATTATGCAAAAAGGAAATGAAAGATTTATTTAAAGACAACCGCTTGTTCCAGTTTTACCAGAAAAAGCTTTAAAAGTGTCTTTTTGTGTTTGTGTGGAGGAATATCCTGAGCAAATGGGCTAGACAGGTCCCAGAGTGAGACAGAACCACCACATGGTCTCAAAAATAACCTAAACGGTCACTGGACAAGCGATGAGACGTTCATACACAGTAAGTGTCCCAAAGACTGAAGAAAGCAGCAGGGTCTCAGTGTGTGAACAGGTACAAGAAACAATATTATAAAAAAGAGAAAAAATGGTGTTATTAATGAATTAAATATTGAAAATCCTAACATTAACCCAAACCCTAACCCTTCAAATATAAAAAAGGAATTAAACAACTACGTTCGAGTGAAAGTACAGTTTTTTAAAACTTCATTGGACAGATATGAAGTGATTACTGAAGATCTATCACGAAGAAACAAAATAAACTGAAAACAGACAAAAATACAACAACCAGAGCAAATTTTTAAAGGTAGAAAACAAGACCCAAAAACTCATGATCTAGGCTGCAGACAACGGGGAATTTACAGTCTTTATTGTTGGATCTTTCAGCAGCTTTTGACACTGTTGACCACAGCACCTTCATTAAAAGACTTAATGACTCGGTGGGAATCTCTGGAACTGTTCTAGACTGGTTCAGATCGTACCTTTCTAACAGAAGTTTCAGTGTCTGTATAAACCAAATCATGTCAGATTCCACAAACTTGTTTTGTGGGGTACCCCAAGGCTCTGTTTTAGGTCCACTCCTGTTTTTATTATATATATATCTATATAGATATATATATATAGATATATATATACACCCTCTTGGACAGGTGACATTCAGCTGTACTGCTCCTTTAAGGATTCTGAGTTGTATAAACTGGCTGAACTACTAGAGTGTCTATCAGCGATCACCAGCTGGCTAGAAGATAACTTCCTTCAGTTAAACTCTGAAAAGACTGAATGTCTGATCATTGCCCCTGAGAGCATGGCTCCTCTGATTAGTCAACAACTTGGTCATTTAGCTTCTGCTGTCAAGACAAACATGAGAAATTTGGGTGTCTTTGACCAATCAATGTCTCTAGAAGGCCACTCAAAAACGCTGGTCAGAAACTTTTTTTATCACTTGAGAAATATCTCCAAACTGCGAAGTTTGGTGTCAAAACATGAACTTGAAATGGTTCTCCATGCCTTTATCTCCTCCCGTCTAGATTACTGTAACACACTTTTCACATGTTTTAACAATAAAGCCCTTGACCGCCTTCAGTTGGTCCAGAACTCTGCAGCGAGGCTCCTAACTGGAGCAAACAGAAGAGCTCACATCACTCCTATTCTGATGTCTCTGCACAATATCTGTGCTAGTGAAAAACCCATCGCACAGTTGGACATTACCGATGTTCCTGAAAACCACAAGCTGCAGACTGTTGACAATTTACACAGAGTCTGTGACACGGACATTTTTTCAATGATCCATCAGAGTCTGACTCTGATCTCGGCTACTGTCTGCATTGATTTGTGCACAGGAAGCTTTAAAGACGCTGCACAAACGCAAGGTAATTTCTCAATATTGTAACATTTACACAGCAGTGAAAGCACCAGACAGAGTGACATTTTGCTCTTAACAATGTTTTATTAAAATTATCCAACAAACAGCTGGGATAAAGCTGCAGCTTCAGCTTTAAGTAACTTTAAACATTCAGTCTCTTAAAGGAACAGTAAGGTGGCAACAGCACCTCTTACCGATCATTTCAACATTTTGAAAAGTTTTCTGGTGTTTGGTAATTCCTAATAATTATAATCCTCAATCATTTTAGGATAATTTTCTGATCAATAATGTTGGTATATCTTTCTGTGCCGAGTGTTTAAATCTCACTATAGAAAATGTTTTGCTTTTTGCAGAAAATCACATTGATTTGACTTTTTTGAATTATTTCAGCAGATTATTGTCACAATAAAAATTTGTAAAGGTCAGAGGTCACTAAAAAACCCACTGTTAAATAAATACTAATCTGCAGCACGTGAGGACGTTGTCCTCCGTGGTTCATAAATGTCCTGCATGAGACGTTCCCACGTTTGGCAGGCGTGGCTGAAAGGTTTTCTCAAACACTGCCTAAAGCAGCAATCCGGAGTTTTCCCCTTTCAGGAATTATGTATGATTTTTCAGAAATCCGTAAAAGTGATTGTCTTATCATGTAGTGTGATATAATGTAAGCGATACATCTTTTTTATTTTTTTTGCTAAGCCCGCCCCCTGCCCTGTAAAATCCATGCAATGGGCTCTATGCACGCTCCAACTTCCGCATTCCACATAAGACCGCACCCCTATGTCCGGTTGCCATAGTCAGCGAAGCTGTGACATGGCTGAGAGTTTTGAGTTCACCCGGTGCTTCCTGGAGGTTAGTTGCTTATGGCGTTTTGGTCGGACGTGTTATTGGTAGAAGTTTTTTTTAAAAAATCGAGAGAACCACTTTTTTCTTTGTTTTCATCTAAAAAAAGTGAAAATTTTACTTTCATCATTGATTGTAACTTTTGGTAACTCCAGTCAGCACCGGGTGAACTCCAAACTCTCAGCCATGTCACAGCTTCACCTACGATATATGACAACCAGAAATAGGAGTGCGGTCTTATGTGGAATGCGGAAGTTGGAGCGTGCATAGAGCCCATGGGAAACTGAGCGCCGACCAGAACTAACCAATAGCGTTAGACTACCGCTTACGTGTTTCAAATTTAAGGAAGTACCTCGGCTGATGCAGAGTTGATTAACTTTTCACGGACAAGTAAGTCTTTAAAATATAAATATATGAAAACACAACATGACATGAGAATAATAATTGTAAAACAACATGTTTTAGCTGTTTGCCGGCTACAGAAGCACATTCATAAACAAGAAACGTGCAGTCGCCATCTTAAAAATTCTAAACAATGGACTCTTGGTGTGATATGCTTGTCAGCCACTAGATGGTGCCATCAGATAAAAGAAATACTCTGGAGAGCTACTTTAATTAAGACAAATGTTCAGATGCTACAACTCTTCAGAAAGTTGAACTGTGACCTTTGACATTCTAACATGCTGCTGCAGCTGATGAGGTGAAATTAATTTCACTGTAATAAACAAACAAACAGACAGACAGGTCTGCAGCTCAAAGTTAAACCGCAGGTTTGTGTGTGTGTGTGTGTGTGTGTGTGTGTGTGTGTGTGTGTGTGTGTGTGTGTGTGTGTGTGTGTGTGTGTGTGTTTCTATGAAACTGGTCGTGTAAAATGAGACAAAAGAGAACCTAGTAGCTTTTTATGACAGAAACACTTTTAGAAAACAGAATCAGATTACTCTAGGCGTTTTTTATTCGGCTGAAAAGACAAAATTTCCTGTTGTCTGACTCCTCTAAAGAAAATTTGAATAAACAAACAAATTCAAACTCTAGATCAATAGTACTTATTGATGCTGAGCAACCTGTCGTTTTCTGAACAGAATTATGATTTCAAAGGTGATCGTGTGATCGTTAAAGTTGTTGCGTTACGATCCCTGTAAGCAAGCTCCTCAGCCCTCCTCATGACTGCTGCTGGTCAGAGCTCCATGCACCATGGACAGCTCCTGAGTGTTGCTCCTTCCCAGTCGGCTCTGCAGCACCTTGGAGAGAGGCATGCTGTGCCGGTGCTGCAGCAGCTGTTCTCAATCAGCACTCAACAGCTGAGGATACTTAAGACTGGCTTCTTCAGACATTCAGAGAGACACAGAACTATTCTGTTCTCCCTGGAACTGTGGTTTCTGCTTAGAACAGGGGTAGGGAACCCTGGTCCTGCAGAACTGCTATCCAGCATGTTTTAGAGGTTTCCCTGCTTCAACACAGTTGATTCACCTGTTCAGCAGCTCATTAAGCTCTGCAGAAGTCTGCTAATCACCTGCTGATGAAAATCAGGTGTGGCTTAGAATAACTCTCGCCTTGCTAAGAACTCTTGTTGGTTGCTCTCTAGAGTCCTTGTGGTTTTAGTGATAAACATTTTGTGAGTTGTTTTGTTGCACCAGAGGACTTTCTGTTTAGTTTGTTGTTCTTTAGTTTGTCTTGTTGTCTTTAGGGTTATTGAGCCGTGGGCCTGTTTACAGTTTTGAGCACCTGCCCCTTTTGTCCAAAGTGCCCTTTTTCCCGTCTTCTGTCAGTTTTTTTGTTTGCCAAATTCTCTAACCGTGCCAAAACATTTAACATATGAAACAAAAGCAGTCTGCGCTCAGTATCTTCATACTCAGCCAATCCCATCATTGTTCAAACAATTCAGGTCTGGAATCAATCTAGACCATCTTTTGGTTTTACTGGGTTGTCGTTTACTGCCCTGGTGTCAAGGCACCAAGACAGTATGTCATTGCACAGGTGTAGAAGTGGCTATAAAAATGTATACATTTTTTTTTTGCTTTTTCATAGATCTGCTAAACAACTTCAGCCCTGCTCAAAACTATAAGAATTTCAATCATTGCCAGTTTGATTACTCAGTGTCATTGCTGTGATTTATTTATTACAAATTAGTCTAGGTTATGTTATAAAATATCTAAAATGTTCAATTTTTTTGCATCAATAGTTTTTGCGTTGCAACAGATTTAAAACTCACTACCCTTTTTCACTCAAGAGATCATCAAAACACACCAAGGTGGAAGAAAGAGGAGCTCCACGGAGTCACGTTCACCTGCATTACAGTTTTTTACAGACGCTAGGACTCATTTCTCAATACTTAGGTCACGTTTGCAAAACTCTACATACACTGTGCACAACAGAAGTCTATGTGGGCTAAACTGAGGATCAATTATCATTGTTTTGGCGCAAAATGCATTCAATGACTACATCTCTCAAATGTCATGAATTCTTTTCTCACTCAGACACAACAACTGCCAAAAATCACTGTACTAACAGGCCATTTTACACATGCTTACATACTGTTTACAAAACTGTTAAACTTATGTTCAAAACAATAACATGATGCAAAACTGAACAAGACAGCAAAATTCAACAGCAATATTTTATTGTAACATATTTTAAATCTAAAAATGCAGTTTAACCAGCCACAGCTGATTCTCATAGATGAACATCTGCAGGTGTTACTCTTTCAATTTCATTACAAAAGGAGACAACTGCTGAATAGGTTTGTATTGTGATGTAAACATGGACCCAGCCAGAAACAGAGAAGTGGCTGAAAGAGGAAGAAGAGAGGCTGGAGAGGGCGAGGAATGCGTGGTGGAAGAAGAATACGAGGAAGATCAAGAGCTGTAGTCTCAGATGAGATCAGAGCTACTGTCATTGATCATGTAGTAGAGGGGTTCCCTTTTTTATTTTTCTTTACTGTAAGGACCCCCTTGCCCATGTCCAAGACAAGCCAGGACCCCCAAACCCAACTCCTTCACACATAAACACATTCCTGTAAATGTGATCATTTACAAACTTTATACAGATGTGACAGGGTGAGCATGCTGTCACTGGATCCCGATTGATCATGCGCCTGGGCTGCTTGGCCACAGGGATATCCCTTGGCTGACTGGTTAACGCACATGACTCACCCAGAGGTCTGAGGTTCAAATCCTGCCCAGGACCTTGTTTTGTCCACCTTGCCACACAGACATACAGAGTTATAACTTTTATATGGAGCTCTGATTATACTGTAGGCTGTGTTATTGGGATTTTATAAATGTCATTTTTACAAATAAAATCTTGCTAACCTCACAACCTCAGCAAAGACAAAATTGTGGGGACCTCCTGCAATCTTGTGGGGACCCCCAATTTGGAAACCCCTGATGTAGTACATCATGGTCTCTCAATGAGAGAGGCTGGTCAGAGAGTGCAGCCAAATCTGCAACGCTCTACAGTGGCATCTATAGTTAGAGTTGTCCAGCAAACCAACAGGTAACTTGTATTCTTGTATTTTGGAATTACTTAGTGCAAAATAAATAAATAAATAAATAAATAAACAACATAAAACATTGACAAATTCTGCATCATGTCTGATTCATTCCAGTAACATATTTTGCAGTTATAAACAGAGATGTGTCCTTGTTCAGAAAATGTAATGCTACATGTTGTTAGTGTTTTTTAGGTCATTGTTTTGTGGGTGACAGAGTGTGTTTGTCGGCTGTCAACCTTTGCTAGTGTTCTGGAAGAATGAGTTGATTTGAGACCTGATTGAAGTGTTTTGGTAGTTGTAGTGCATTCTGAATGTGAAATGAACTGCTTTGCCAAGCTGAAAGTCAGTTAGGAGAACTGTATGAAGAGTTTTGCAAACGTGACCTAAGTATTGAGAAATGGGTCCTAGCATCTGTAAAAAACTGTAAACAGTACTCTCTCTCTATGTTCTGTATGTTAATGGTACATTTGCCATCCAAAACTCACAGTTCTTTGGGTTCTTACAACTGAGACACTTCGTCCAACTCTGAATGTTTTCCCCTGTGCCCGTCTCAGACTCTACTCGATGAGATCTTGGACTGTCGGACATCTACTAAGAAAGGTATAAAGAGTAAACTTTATACCCGGCTCAGCTCACACCATCGGACTAGTTTGGATGTTTTAAAACAGAAATGGGAGCTGGACCTGGGTGTTGGATTGTCGGAGGAGGTCTGGTGCAGGGTTCTACATATGAAACATTCATAAATTCTCTATCTGTGTGAGGCATACTGTTGCATTGGTCCAAAGACAGACTATCTAAAATGAAGCCAGACTTGTGAACGTTACAATCAGCTGCCACACTTCTTCACATGTTCTAGACCTGCCTGAAACTGCATAGATATTGGTGGTCCAAGAGTTGTGTGACTGCTGTGCACACAAACCCTTTGACCACCTTGTCTGGAATGGTTCTTTGGAAAAATGCCAGATGGACATGATTGCCTTTTGCTCTTTATTGGCAAAAAGACTTTCCAGGTGGAAAGACTCTTGTCAGCTAGCGTACGGTCACTGGGTCAGGGAAATGATGTCTCATCTTCATCTGGAGAAAATCAGGCACAGTCTGAAGGGCTCGGTGGAGAAATGTAATGTTGTATGGTCACCTTTCATGCTATATTTGTGTTCCTGTTGATAATTTTTTGTGATTGTTTCTTTTATTTCTTTTGTAGATTGATCTTTGTGTTTTGATTTGGTGTTGTCTTGAAACCTGTTTTTTGTTTGTCTTTTTGAGTTTAATCCAGTGTGGCGGGGGGGGGGGGTGGTGTGCTTTTTTGTTATGAGTTCTTTTTTAAAATGTATAAAAGATAAACAAAAGCATATTTAAACAACACAACTTGCCAACAAATGAATGATCTCTTCCAGTCAATCATTACACAACGGACATCAAATTACAAAATAACAGCACTCATTGCAAGTCAGTGCACCATTGTTTGGCATTGTATACCCTATAACATTTATGACAGTGCCATTTGTTATCTTTCTACATACGCTGTCAAATTTGCATTCTTGCATGAATTGGATCTAGAATCAGAAATGCCTTGACACTAATTTTATTTATTCCATAACATTCTTTTTTTCATGTTGTATAAAAACTGAATTTCTGCAAGTTTTACAGACAATACAATTAAACCAAACATCTGTCGCAGTATAAGAAATTATGAAAACAAATATTGAATCTATTACAATATCTATTGCTACTCAGGCTCTTTGCTCCTCCATCCATGCTGGCAAAGAACAACACAGATATGGAACCTTTTAAGTCAACTTTATTTATACATCACTTTACAACAGCATAGAAGCTGCTGACCAAAGTGCTTACCAAGCAAAAAAACAAATACAGTAAAACAACAGCAACTTGCTACAATGTTGAGAATAAGTTACAAAAAAGAAATAAAAACATGATATAAAACAAATACCGAAAACACTCTCACACTGAAATCCTGTGGGGCAAGGCCATGGAGAGCTTTAAAAGCCAATAAAAGCACCTTATACTGAACCCTAAAATCAACAGGCAGCCAGTGCAACAAAGCCAAAACTGGGGTGATGTGATCCCTCTTCCTCGAACCTGTCAATAGGTGTGCTGCTGCATTTTGCACCATTTGAAGACAGGAGAGGTGAGACTGAGGGACACCAAGGTACAGTGAGTTACAATAGTCAAGGCGTGAAGTAAAAAATGCATGAATCACTGTCTCAAAATCATGTTTTGAGAGCAAATGCTTAACCTTGGCAATCCTCCTTAAATTATTAAAACTCGCTTTCGTCACTGTCAAGCAGAACTCCCAGATTGGTCGTTAAAGGTTTCAGAAATTGGGCCAGTGGGCCAAGGTCAGTTGAACACGGCCCACTAGACTCACTGAGACTAAAAAGCATGACCTCAGTCTTAACATCATTGAAGTGCAGAAAAAACTTCATCAAGGCAGTTTAGGATCTAAGGAATAAGGTAGGCCACGTTGAATGGGAATGTAAACCTGGGTGGCATCTGCATACAAATGGAAAAAACATCCATGTTACATAAAGATATAACCCAGAGGCAGCAGATAAAGGGAGAACAAAGGGCCGAGCACCGTTCCCTGAGGAACCCCGCATAAGAGAGGGGAACGAGATGATGTGAAGCCACCTAAAGAGACACTAAACAACCTCTCAGCCAAATAGGACACAAACAGTCCAGAGCAACTCCTCGAACCCCAACAAGTGTTGCAATCGAGAAATCAAGAGACTGTGGTCCACAGTGTCAAAGGCAACAGACAAATCCAACAGCACCAGAATTACAAAATCTCCAGTCAGTAGCTAAAAGGACATCGTTTAAGACCTGAGTGCAGACTCTGTGTTATGCGCCTTTTTAAAGCCTGACTAGAAATGTTCACAAATGTCATTTGAATGCAAAAACTCAGTCAATTGCAAATACACCACTTTTTCCAGAACCTTGGAAAGGAATGGAAGCTTTGAAATAGGCCTATAACTGGACATGGTACAGGGGTCAAGACCAGGCTTTTAGAGTAGTGGCTGGACAGTGGCATGTTTCCATGTTTCTAGAACCACTCCAGATGAAAGGCTACTATTAACCATGGTAAGGACCCACGGGCCCACGGAGGAAAATACCTCCTTAAACAGGCGGGGAGGAATCACATCAGTAGGTGAACCCGAGGGTTCTAAGGGTTGAAAAATCTCCCACAGGCAATCCGGCGTCAGTGGTACAAATTGACAGACTGTTGAAGGGCAGCATCCAGAAGCAACCTGAAGAGGAAATTATGGTATCTGAACTCTAATTCTCACTATTTTTCTTGTCAAAAATGATTCACACAGCTCCTGGGAGGCCTCAACTTCCGCAGGTTGTGAAATATTGAGGACACGAAAAAGAACATGTGGCTTATTGCAGGCAGACTGGATGATATGTGAAAGACATTTCCTCCTTGCCTACATCACCACAGCCTGATAGCAATGAAGAGCATTCCTTTCTCCATTTCCTCTCAGCCATTCAACATTGTCTTCTCGCATTGCGCATGGACTCATTCATCCACGGCTCAAGTTGAGCCCTGGGCTTCCTGAGCAATGGGGACACTGAATCCATAAGTGGACTGAATGCTAATTTAGGATTTGTGTGAAGGAGAATCAAACAGGTGCTTCAGGGATTTCATACGGATGGATGGAGTTTCCAATAGTTAGGAATAGGTGATTTCTGTTCTGCCAACATAATTAAAACTATGGAGTTTGAACTACTTGAATGACCTCCGTGTTAACTGTTATGATAAAGGATGTGGAAAATGTGTCCATCCAATGAGAAAGGGTTAAAACGTGTATAAAAGGTCTTCTGCTGAAATGGTGATAATGAAAACTGAGTGGACTCCAGTTTCTTTAAGCAGGTCCATCCAAACACTACAAACTGTAATAAATGCATTTGAAAATGTTTGTGTTTTGTTGAAATGATGTCATTTCCTGTCATTACTGTGCATTGTGAATAATGTGCTGAAGCTTCATTTGAAAAAAATAGTGATCTTTTCCTAAACGCATTCAGCCCTAATCTATATGGGTCACAAATCCAGAGGAAAAAACGAAGATCTGGAAAGAAAAACAAAATTGTTTCTTAAAATAGAACTTTTTTCTTTTACCTGCATCTGAAAGCATCAACCTGCACATTAATGTGTCATCCTGCTTCTTCAGTGGCTAAAACAAAAGAATGGGTTCCTTCAGCCAGGTCAGACTTAAGATTTGTACGATTTAAAGCTGAAGGTGCTGAGAAGGTTTGTGTGAAAGTTTCTCCAAAAGCCGAGAAACAAAAACACAGCATAATAAAGCAAAGATGTTTGAGAAAAAAACAGCTCTCATTCCTGTTAGTGTGGATGTTTCTGAGCATGTGAGGAGGGGAGGTGAACCTGTTTATTTCTTTCCTGTCAGTGATTGGTGGAAAGTTAAGTGTTGTGTGTGAGCGGGACAGAAACCATCCTGAGACGTGATTCTGATGAATCTGCAGGAGAACCTGACAGCAGCAGGTCGTGGGAACATTCACGGCTGAAGGGCAGATTGGAGGTGGGATGATTTCTGACTCATCGTCTTAATGAAGTCTGCTGAGTGAAAGCAAAAAACCAGCAGGCTGACGGAAAAAAGGCAGCTTCAGGAGGATTCAGATATTGAGCAGAGAGTTAAACAACTACACTAGATTCTACCGGACCAAATATGTTCTGATGTCAGTGTGAGAACAAATCGAACTCTCCTCACCTCCAGTTTCATCTGAAACGGAAGCAAAGCAAGAAAGTTTAACCAACGGCAGCTTCTGAGCTTCTGAGAGCTCAGCTACAAACACAAAACAGGCAAAAATACACAACATTACAGCAAAAACACTCCAGTTCTCCATAAAAACACAACAAAGGGAATAAAAATATCAAATCAGGAAAAAGGGAAGTCCAAGAATGCATAAAAAATAAAAAAAACCTGCCAAGCCACAGTTAAAAGGGCCAAAATACCTGTGGTGTAGAAAACGTCATCAAACTAAACAACACAAAAGCAAATAAACTAAGAGAAACATGGTAAAAACCTAAAAATACAGAAAGAAAAATGAATAAATTTACAGACGTGGACAAAATGGTTGGTACCCTTCAGTCAATGAAAGAAAAACCCACAATGGTCACAGAAATAACTTGAATCTAACAAAAGTAATAATAAATGGCCTGTATTTGTATTGTGCCTGCTTAGGGTTCTACAACCCCCCAAGGTGCTTCACAACACAATCAGTCATCCACCCCTTCACATGCTGGTGGGGATGAGCTACATTGTAGCTACAGCTGCCCTGGGGCGCACTGACAGAGGTGGGGCCTGCCGTACACAGGCACCACCGGTCCCTCTGACCACCATCAGCAGGCAAAGCAGGCTAAGTGTCTTGCCCAAGGACACAACAGCAGCGACAGACTGAGCGGGTTGCGAACCTGCGACCTTCCGATTGCAAGGCGACCACTTAACTCCTCTGCCACCATCGCCCCAAAATAAAAATACTATGAAATTTAACCAATGAAAGTCAGACATTGCTTTTCAACCATGCTTTAATGGAATTATTTAAAAAATAAACTCATGGAACACGTCTGGACTAAAATGATGGCACCCCTAACTTAATATCTTGTTGCACATCCTTTTGAGGCAATCAAACGATTTCTGTAACTGTCAGTGAGACTTCTGCACCTCTCAGCAGGTATTTTGGCCCACACCTCATGAGCAAACTGCTCCAGTTGTCTCAGGGTTGAAGGGCTCCTTTTCCAGACGGCATGTTTCAGCTCCTTCCAAAGATGCTCAATAGGATTGAGGTCAGGGCTCATAGAAGGCCACTTTAGAATAGTCCAGTGTTTTCCTCTGAGCCATTCTTGGGTGTCTCTAGCTGTTTGTTTTGGGTCATTGTCCTGCTGCTAGACCCATGACCTGCGACTGAGACCAAGCTTTCTGACACTGGTCAGCACATTTCTCTCTAGAATCCCTTGATAGTCTTGAGGTTTCATTGAACCCTGCACAGATTCAAGACACCCTGTAGGTGCAGCAAAGCAGCCCCAGAACATAACAGAGCCTCCTCCATGTTTCACAGTAGGGACAGTGTTCTTTTCTTGATATGCTTCATTTTTCCATCTGTGAACATAGAGCTGATGGTAAAAAGTTCCATGTTGGTCTCATCTGTCCAGAGGACCTTCTCCCAGAAGCCTTGTGGCTTGTCAACATGTAGTTTGGCAGATTCCAGTCTGGCTTTTTTATGATTTGTTTTCAACAATGGTGTCCTCCTTGGTCGTCTCCATGTAGTCCACTTTGGCTCAAACAACGACGGATGGTGAGATCTGACACTGATGTTCCTTGAGCTTGAAGTCCACCTTGGATCTCTTTAGAAGTTTTTCTGGGCTCTTTTGTTACCATTCAGATTACCCGTCTCTTTGAGTTGTCATCAGTTTTCCTCCTGCAGCCACGTCCAGGGAGGTTGGCTACAGTCCCATGGATCTGACATTTCTGAATAATATGTGCAGCTGTAGTCACAGGAACATCTAGCTGCTTGGAGATGGTCTCATAGCCTTTACCTTTAACATGCTTGTCTATCATTTTCTTTCTAATCTCCTGAGACAACTCTTTCCTTCGCTTCCTCTGGTCCATGTTGAGTGTGGTACACACCATGTCACCAAACAACACAGTGACTACCTGGAGTAGGGCTGACAAGAATTCAATAATGATAAATATCGATCAATAGACGTTTGGCGTTATAGAAAAAAATCAATCGATAAAAAGTTTTTTTATTTACCCATCAGGTAGCTTAATACTAGAGTCGATATGTACTCCCAACCAATCAAAAACACAGACTCAGGCACGTTCTGTCACCAAGCCCTACCCTCTGAAAACTAAACCAACAGAAAGATGTTGCAGCAAGGAGCGGTGGAGGAAATTGTTTCGTAAAACACCAAATAATCATCATAACCATACAGACAATGACAAGAAGAAACAAAAAACGTCCTACGAGTGCAGAAGGACGAGGAAGGAACCTCTGGAACACAAACCAGATGCAGGTGGAAGAGAAAGCTGAGCTGAAGAATCTCAAGACAAACTAAATCAAAATAATTTAATCCATCAGAACATCTGTCTGAATAAGCAAAAACAAAACAAAAGCTAAGTAGTTCTGTTTGCAGAGTCCCAAAGCCTGCAGCATCTTCTTCTGGATGGTGCATAAGTCACCGAGCGATGAACCAGAAGAATGAGGAGCTCGCTGGTTCATCTTCATCACTTTGGTCCGTCAGGCTGAGACAAAGCTGCAGAAACGTTCAGAGAGCTGCAGGCAGGGCTTCTGGTCAAGCCTGACTAGGTTCTGGATGAATGGGTTGGTTCTGCTTGATGATGATGAGCCTGCAGGTCGCTCTGATGACCTCTGAGTCTCAAGCTGCTTCAGCCAGAGAAAACATCGATGATGTCATCACCGGAGGAAGAGGAGCTGTAGGAATCAACAGTCTTCTGCTGCTCTTCAGTGTTTTGTTTCAGAATATTTGAGATTCAAGATTGTTTAATTGTTTTAATCTGAAGGCAGCGAGTGGTGAAGATGTCATCCAGGGCAGGCAGGTGTGTGTTTGTTATTTTCTCAGCAGTTTTGATCACCCTCTCCAGGGCCCTCGTATCAGCTGCAGAGCTGCTGCTGCACCACACCAGGATGCTGTTGGACAGGACGCTCTCTATGGAGCAGTAATAAAACCACACCAGCAGGTTGATCTTCCTGGGAGCTCTCAGGAAGTATAGTTGTTGTTGTGTCTTCGTTATGAGACATTTGGTGTTGTGTGTCCATGTGAGGTTCTCTGATATGTTTGTGCTCAGGAACTTGAACTGTGACACCCTCTCCACCTGCTCCCCATTTAATGTGAGTGACCGGTGATCCACCTTTTTATTTCTTGGGTCGATGATGATTTCTTTGTTTTTGTTGGTGTTCAGGGTCAGGTTGTTAGCTGTACACCAGTCCGCCAGTCTGCTGCACTTCTTCTCTACCCTGACTCATTTCCCTGGCTGATTAGGCCCACCACGGTTGCATCATCTGCAAATTTAATGATAACGTTGGTGTTGTGGGTGTGCTTACAGTCGTGTGTGTACAGGGAGAACAGGATGGGACTCAGTACGCAGCCTTGTGGGGCTCCTGTGCTGAGGAACAGGGAGGAGGAATGATGGGGGCCGACCTTAACAGACTGTGGTCGGTTTGTTAAAAAGTTCTGTACCTATATGTATATGTCCTAACCTCTGTGTGTGTGTATGTGTGTGTGTGTGTGTGTGTGTGTGTGTGTGTGTGTGTGTGTGTGTGTGTGTGTGTGTGTGTGTGTGTGTGTGTGTACTCGTCTATACATCAAAGTGAAGACCATGACGAACTTTTCACCTGTAAAGTGAGGACCTTTAGTAGCAAAGTGAAGACATTTGCCCGGTCCTCACTTTGGTGCAATCTTACAGAGCTCTACTCGTTAGTTTTAGAGGTAGGGTGTGTATTAAGTTTTAGCTAAGGGTTAGGGTATGGGTTAGGCATAATACAGTCACAAAAATGAATGGATGTCAATGGATGGTCATCACTAAGATGGTTAGATGAGAATGTGTGTGTGTGTATCCATGAGTGTGTGTGTGTATGTATCAATGTGTGAGTGTATATGTATCCATGTATGTGTGTGTGAGTGTGTGTGTGTGTCTGTATCTGTGTGTGTGAGTGTGTGTGTCTGTATTCATGTGTGTGTTTGTGTGTGTGCGCGCGCATGCATGTGTGTGTGTGTATCCATGCGTGTGTATCCGTGTGTGTGTGTGCATGCGTGGCTGTGTGTGTGTTTATCCGTTCGTGTGTGTGTGTGTGTGTGTATCTGTGTGTTTGTGCATGCGTGTGTGTATTTATTCATTTGTGTGTGTGTGTGTGTGTGTGTGTGTGTGTGTGTGTGTGTGTGTGTGTGTGTGTGTGTATCCATGCATGTGTGTTTCCATCGTGTGTTTCAGTTTCCATCTCACTGCCTCTCCCGTGTGATCCATCTGTCTACACAGAGACTCAGTGCTGGAAACACAAACAGCAACAATCTGCAGCATTGTTATTTTATTACTTTGATTAATATCTCATCCTAACCTGAGCTCAGAGCTCAGAAAAATCATAAATTACACAAAGGACTCAGTTCCAGACTCTACACGCCTCGGTTAGCAGGTCAAAGGTTAAAGGTCATGACAGAATAGTTAGAAAATAATTCTTCTCTTTAAAAACAACATGGCAGCTCAGCTCAGGTTGGTAAATAAGGTCCATCTGAACCTTAACCCTCATCAGACTTCTGGGATAATGAGACCAAGGTAAAGATGTTTACCCATAATGCACTGAAAAAAAAACCAAACAACATTCAGCTGATCCCAGCTGTCAGCGCGGTGGTGGAGGACTGATGGTTTGGGCTGTTTCTGCAGCTGCAGGACTTAGTGAGTCCAACGTGAACTCTCTGATACCAACGTGCTCCTGTCTGATGTGAGACCATCTGTCTGACAGCTGAAGCTGGGATTCAGCCAGGTCGTGAAACAACGAGCATGATCTAGAACACAGCAGCAGATCGACAACAAAAAGGTTCTGCTATGGTCCAGTCAGAGTCCAGACCAGAACCTTTAAATACCAAAACGATGCATCTATTACTTTGTGAAGGAACAAATAGGATCTGCTTGTTTAAACTACATTCCTGAAATGAGGCACTACACCTTTAAGAACTATGAGTCCCTCTCAACTACCAGTTTGGTTTATTCAGTCAAGCAGAAAGACTCAAGATTGCACAAACATAATAATGTCCTGAAGGTTCGGGTCTGTGTGTGTCAGCGGGTCGGTGAGGTTCTGCCTGCAGGTCGCCAACAGGAAGTGGGACAAAAGAGAAAAGGAAGAGGAGCAGAGGACAGCGTCTCAACAGTCAAGAAGATGCTGCAGTTTGTCTCCAGTTGTCTCAAATATCAAACAATTTTATGAGCAAACTGATTCTCCACAGGATCAACAACAGCCAATCAGGAACAGCCAATCAACAACAGCCAATCAGCAACAGCCAATCATCAACAGCCAATCACACAAGATTGTCAGTTTTACTAATTAAAACTCCCAAAGAGTTTACCTTGTCTCACACACACACACACACACACACACACACACACACACACACACACACACACACACACACACACACACACACACACACACACACACACACACACACACACACACAACTAGACTTACAGACCAATGACTAATGTTCATTTCCTTGCTTTTATTTGAGGACCATTAACTCATTCACTGCCATTGACGACTTTAGTGCATTTTTTACGGACCGTGAGAATAAACATCACGTGTCTAAAGCAGATCTTCATCCATGTATGTCACACATCACATGAACAGGAAGCAGAAAATCAATGAATTAGGAGATTGTTTTGGGACGCTGCTGTGAAGAAAAGCAATGTACCAACCGGAAATGCTTCTGCAGCTCACGTTTTGGCAACAGCTTGTGAAAGAACGGATAACGCTAGAAATACGACGATTCTTCCTGATGTAAGAAGTGAGTCTACTCTTTCTTTTGGTAGTTTGGGCGTTTACATGATCATAGAGCACAATGTTCTGTGACTCTTCAAAAAGCAGTAAAAACGCTCAAAAACGCTGGCAGTCAGGGGCTTTCTGATCAGAAAACGGCTGGCAGTGAATGAGTTAAGATTTAGATGAAGATTCTCTGCAGGCTGGTTCTGGTGTTCAGATTTGGTTTAATTTAATTTTGCTTATTCCAGTTAAATGCATTTAATTCTGAGTTTGATCCTCTTGCAGCGTGATGAATTCCAGCTCCGCCGTCAGAGTTATTTTCTGCACGTGAAGACCTGCAGTCAGCTGGGAGGGAAAAGTTGGCCCTAATGCAAACACTCATATCAGAGAGCGCAGTTGGCCAAGGCAGAGTCCAGCTTTTCAATTAGAGTGATGCACGCACGCGCAGACACACACACACACACACACACACACACACACACACACACACACTGCTGCAGGCTGCAGCTGACTGTAAAAACTGTCCAAGCTGCTGCTATGACTCACAGGCTGCTCAGTGAACACCAGGTGAATGTGTGTGTGTGTGTGTGTGTGTGTGTGTGTGTGTGTGTGTGTGTGTGTGTGTGTGTGTGTTTCTATGAATGAGTAACCTCCCTGGATCATCGCCCTCCTCCATGCGCTCTAATTTGCTCCCGTCAGCAGAGAAATTCCCTTCTGCTGCTTCTCTGCATGACTCTGGTTTGTGCAACTTTTCAAATAAAAATTGTAGCGATCAAATCACTGCAGGTACAAAAACATACCTGAAGGAAATAATCTCATCATTTCCTCTGAATTAGCACAAATCATAATTTAGGAAATGTTACAACAGAGAATAAATGTC
This sequence comes from Aphyosemion australe, assembly GCA_006937985.1. Lineage (NCBI taxonomy): Eukaryota > Metazoa > Chordata > Actinopteri > Cyprinodontiformes > Nothobranchiidae > Aphyosemion > Aphyosemion australe. Next base: position 5,466,673 of record SSNS01000003.1, on the reverse strand, counting down.
TAGAGTTTTGAATTCTTTGAAGACAACACAGATCAGATGGTCTGAATGCTGGATTATAAAGAATACGGTCATCTTATTTTTTTATTCATATAAATCTAAAATCTCCTAGAACTGTTCCTGCATGTGAGAAAGAGAAACTGTGAGCACACAAGTTTCTGTCAGGAAACCTTGATAAACAGGGACAATCACTTCAGAATGATTAAACAGTGTGTGAGAGATTTAGTGTGTATAGAAGGAAACTGCTGCTTTAGATCAGTCCTGCTGACACGTTCTACTTCTGCTGAAAACAAAACTCGAATTTTCAACATCAGGCACTTTGCAAACATCTAAACAGTTTCTGTTATGGGAACAAACTTGTCACATGACTCTTTCGTGAGACTTAATGATGAGTACATTAGAAAGTGTTTTTATGGTAAAGTATGTATGAGGATAAAACACTAAAACTTCACAGAAAAATACTGTTCTGTTACAAAGACACCAAGGGCTGGAGTTTAGTTAGCATAGGGAAATACAAATAGCATAATATGACAAAAATGACAAAAATGAGACTAAACTACAAAGATGAAAGCACTGATTCTGGTTTTGAGGGATGATGTAACTTAAAGAATTAAAGTGGAGCTAGAATGCCGTTAATCAACAATATAAAACAGCTTAGAGCCTCTAAAAAGCATCAGAAATGGTTTTTAGGCTTTCATCTGTCCCAGGAGCCCTGATACAGGCCATTCTAAACCCCCTAAACCAGCCTTGCTGTGAAAAGAGCTGTTAGCCCCTCCCACTCGGCCAGGACTTGCTGATTGGTTGGTTTCCCCAGAAGGCCTCAGACACATGCAGGTTTGAGGAGGCGTGGCTCCCCCTTATGACGTGTTAAGGAAGGCTTTCTCAGAACAGGAGGTTTTCTCTCATCTTTTTCAACTTTCTAATTTACATAAAAAGTAGGTCACACACGGCTTTGACTTTTTGGCATGCTGCTGTTGACCACCCAAGCTGTCTTATTCAACAACAAGGAAAATGTTGGTTTACGTTCTAGGTCCTCTTTAAACAGAAAACACTTTTTTTTATTTCTGATTCACTCGTGGGAGATTTGTTATCACTAAAGTGAATAACCACTTAGAAATGATGAGGTGACGTACTAAAACAAGGCAAATCTCTGACCTTATATTCTGATGGCCAGCCAATGTTTTGTTCCATCTCTAAGCACAACAAATAATGATTTAAAGTCTTATTAGGAAACCCAGCAAGGGTACTTTGAGTTCACCTCTAAAAGAAGCAACAAATCAGTCTATTAGTGATGGTATTTTTTTCTGCTGCACTGAAAATGGGCATTATCACCAGTGTATATATCTGGTGACAAGCAGGAGGTCAGCAACTACTGACCCATTAGCATCCTACCTATAATTTCTACAATTTATGAAACGATAACACAACAGCTGACTGAATAGTCATCATTTCTTAAACCCTCTACAATCTGGTTTTAGAACTAAATACTCCACAGAAGCTGCTTCCTGCTATCATCAAAGAAATGAACTCTAGCCCTGACCCAGGAGAAGTGCTGCTGATTCTAAACATGTGTCTCATAACATTCTACACCTATGTTTCAGAGATATAAGCCACAGAAAAACAACAGAAGCCTTTTTTCCAGCAGAGCTCTAAAAAAGTTTCTTACCTTTGATGTTTTGCATTGAAATGTTTGTTTTATCCAGACTTTCTCATCATTCACTACTAGCTCTACCTCTTTAGTCTAACAGAAAAATGTTTAGACAGAAAACAGACATTATGACCGCAAACAGAGGCGAAGGCCCACTTTCAATACTCGCACTGCGCCCTACATCCTTCTGTGAAGTGCACTTAGAGGAAGTGCGCAGTAAGGCTTCGAGTGCGTAGAACACAAGTGTGCAAATAATTGCCGAATTGGTGAAGTGAGCATTACGTCATCGACCGCGATGCATGCTGGGATGCCGGTCGCTGTTTGTGCTTTTTAAAAAAATCTTTATTAACAGCTTTCAGACAAACAATTATTTGACTAAATTTAAATTCATTGCTGTCCACATTTATATCTTAGTCTATAACATTCAAAGCATGAATAAATAACATTAATCATCTTAAAATTAACTTCTTTCACTTGAAAATACGTTTTCAGAAAAGGCACTTGAGCCATTGCTCCGCCTTCTTCTCAAAATTCCCACGCAGCAATGGATTGTGGGTAATACCCTTGCCCGAAGTCCGCATCACTGCGGACTTGGGCGAAGTGCGGATTAAGGGTGCAAAATGGGCGTGGTCAACTTCTGCACTTTTTTGGGACACCCTACACACTCACACCCCTGGCCAGGAACGCGCAATTGAAGGGTGCAAGTGCGAGTATTGGGATTGGGCCCAAGAACTCAAAAATCCCTGACGGCTAGGCTAGTCCCTCGTTTGTGCATATTTGTGTTATGACGAATCTCATTGGCTGACAGTGTTGTCAGTCTCATTTGGGGGAGTAAAGCTTCATTCTGTTGGCCCTAACAATTCAAAAAAAGGTGTCAAACATTCAAATTGACCAATCAGTCACAGCTATAGATCTGGAATAGCTCCAGATTTAAGGATAAAATTTCAATATTTCCAAAGAAAAGATAAAAAAATAGTTGAATTTGATTGTTTAGAATCAATTTATTCACATTAAAATTAAAAATATATTATCATACAAGGGAATAGCCAAATGGCACAGATTGTGCCAAATTGTGCCATTTGAGACCTCACCTGAATTCTCTGCATATAAACCTCTGTAAGATTATTGTTCTTCACTTTATCAAGCTGAAACTTTGGAACAGCTAATGTCAGGATGTAAGACTAAGAATGCATTAAGGTTTGAAGCTACTGCTGCCTTTTTCCAAAGAGGTGTTCATCCGGAAATCAACATTTTTTTCAGATGGGAAAGAAAAAATCAACTTTTTTACAAATTTCCATGTTCATTTACACTTCATCAGTGACACATATACTAATATTTACACATCTCAATAAATCCCACAAGAGTTCCCTTTAAAATGAGACTAAATCTAATCAAATAGACCTTGTGGTTACAGAAATATACTCAATTAAGTGTGGGGGTGTCATTTTCAAGCATATTTTTAAATAAAAAAGGCCTAGAGCCCTGAAACATTTCCTCGGAGCACATCCCATCAGAGCCTCTAGTCACACAGCACAGATAATCCCAGATTAACGGTTTCAGGTGTGTTTGACCTGGTTTACACTCCTAACAAACATCTCATTAGTTCCAGCAAATCCACATGGTTCACCAAGCTTGTTTTCCAAGATTTTGGGACATTTTTTGAGACTTGAGGTTCATTTTCTTCTAGGGAAACAACATTTCATCTGACGATTCTGAACACTTGTTACTTCATCGAGACATTAACTATGAATAATTACAGTTGTACTGTCTACAGCATGGTTTAAAAGCTGTTATTTAGTTAATAACTAATGAATATTGTTAGTGAGTGTTGGTCAGGTAGGAAAAATAAAAATGATGTAGCAGCAGCTTCAGCTTTTTACCAACCAAACCTGAAGCAGTCAACCAACAGTTTTCACTTGGCCTCACAGCAGGATCTTAAAACTTCCAGAAACACATGAGACCACACAGGTGGTGATAAAAAAATTACAGATGAACCCGTGTTGGTCCTGCAGTGTGTGGTGTGCCGCCACATGACAAAAACTACACACAAACCCGGGAGGTCAGACGGTAAACAAATTGTGCAAAATCATTCAAAGGTCCACAAACGGTCCCCAGGCCGCTCTTTGAACACGCCTGCTTTAGAGTCTTAAATTTACCTGACGTGCATGATTTTGGTCTGTGGGAGAAAAGCCACACACGCACAGGGGAACATACTAACTCCACACAAGGATTTGGGTTACAGCAGGGATTCAAACCTGCAACCTTCTCGCTGTGAGGCAACATTTCTCCACCATGTGGCCCCCAAACCCAAATCAGTCAACCCAAACCAGACCAAATCTGAAGTCCAGGTCATTTTGTCTGTAGAATTCATTCCGGACCACACGGACATTAAAGGGATGTTCCACCCAAAATTGAAATTTTGTCTCTTGACATATTTGCCAGAGTTAAAAGAATTTCTGCAGTAATTCTCCTGATCTGGCAGCAGTGTGTCTGCTTTAGTTTAGCTTTAGCTTAGCATAAACAATGGAAGTGAATAGCAAGTACTAGCATGCTAGTACCTGCCATTTACTTCCATTGTTTATGCTAAGCTAAAGCAGACGGACTGCTGCCAGATCAGGAGAATTACTGCAGAAATTCTTTTAACTCTGGCAAATATGTCAAGAGACAAAATTCCAATTTTGGGTGGAACATCCCTTTAATCTGATATTTTCCACATGTTTTGGAATTTTGGAAAAACATTTTAAAGGGAAAAGCTGCTGTGTCTGGGCTGGTCTCTTGTTACCTGAGCAGCAGCAGGAGTGTGATTCTTCTCACCTGATGATGTCATCGTTGTGGCCCAGGTAGAACCTCTGGCTGTGCTCCCTGGTGTTGTAAACCACCCCGACCCCAGCAACGAAGTACACCACCTCCTTCCCAGCAGTGTAGTATAGGTTATTCCGACACTGGTGGCCCCGGTACCCATAGACCCAGTCCAGTCTGAGCCGGCAGCCCGGGGCGGTCCGGTCCGACATGTTCACTCATCTGACAGGACACCCCGTCCTCCTCCTCCTCCTCTTCTTCCTCCTGGTTCTGATTGAGGCTCCTCCACAGAAGGACTTGGACTTCTGTGACTAGAAATGATTTATCAGCTTTATTGGTTGGGTTCTGGTCCAAACCAGTTCTAAAAGGTTCCTGTCAGTTCGTTCTGCTAGAATGTGAGTTTTTGTGATGGATCTCTGTAGCTTTTCTTCGTCCCACATTCATCTCATCTTCAGATGAATCAGATACCTTCCACCCCTCATCATCTTCATCATCTGGACTCCTGCAGAGCTCCTGATGACTTGATGATGGTTCCTCTGCTGTGGTTTGAGTTAATCTGGTTTTATTGGAATGTCTCGCCACTTTTTATGATGATGAAGCTGTTTTTTTTAGTTTGAGTCTTGGATTACTTTTTCATTTGTTTTTGTTTTTTTCTAAATGAATTTCTGTTCTCAGTGTGACCAAAAACACCCAGACAGGCTCAGAAATCACCAACATAAAAAAGCTCTGGTGAAGCCATCACTGATGGAGGCTTCTGATCCTGGGAATATAATCCCTCCACAGGATAATCCCCCCAGCCAGCCCCCGGTCCTGGTTCCTCCTGTATCCCTTCTTCACATCATCTCCATCTGGAGGTGGAGAAGCTGCCGAGGCTCCTTCACGAACCTGAGCGGGGAGTAGGAACCAGCAGGAGGGTAAATAATCCAAAAATACACGGAGAGATGTTCCGGTGGTTCTGGAGGACCGAGGGGATGGGCGGGACAGAACCCGATAAAACGAATGTTTAATCCCCGCAGACGATCCAAGTTCAGCGGGCAGAGGAGTGGAGCAGCCCCCGCTGCACGGCGCAGCATCCCGGCCGGAGGATGCCGGAGGAAAGCCCTGGTTCCCGGTAGGAACGGAGCATCGCGCCGCTGTAGCCGCGCCCCTCTACCCGCAGGCAGAACACCGGACCCCCGCTGCTCCCGGAGACGGACCGCTGAGTCCTGCTGAGACCCTCCGCCGAGTCTCAGGTCTGAGATGTTTGATGGTTTTCAGACTAACAAGAAGGATGATGAAGAGGAGAAAAGCCGCGCTTCACATCCGGTTTGTGGTGTTAAAAATAAAAGCCTCCACCCAGGGCCGGATGTAGAGGGCGGTGGTAAAGGTGCGGCGTGGGGTCCCAGCAGGAGGACAGATTTTATTGTCACTGAAACATTTCTGTTTAGTCTTTATTTCGTGCATTCAGGTTATTTGTGTCTGAACATATCTGTTCAAAAACCCTTTTGAAATTTGATGAGTAATTTATTACAAGCCTGAAAACAACGTCAGCTGGAGATGACCATTTATTCCTGGAGAGGAAAATTTAAAGGTACAATATAATAATTTTAAATAATCACAAACATCTTTTTAGATCACAAACATGTCTCAATTATGTTGGAAGGAAGTTTATTCAAACAGACTTCCTTCAGCCGGCTGGGGGGGGGTGGGGGGTGGGGTGTCAGTTTTTCTCTTTTGAAAAGGCGGAAAAGGAACGTAGTCATTGCTTACAATCTGTGCCGCCTCCATACTTCCTGTTCCAGAACCAATCATAAGTGAGCCTGCGTGGTTGCCAAATCTGCTTGGGCATTTGTAATACAACACCAACCGGCAAACAGGAGCAACCCAGAAGTTATGTCTTGTATCCCTAAGAAGCCACGGCATCTTTTTGTTTCACTTTCATATCAGCTGAGGAAGGCTAGAGGCTAACGTTGAGCTAAAAATACTAACAGTGAGTTAGAAGAATAGGCTTTAAAAATATCTGCTGATGTTACTTTTTCAATTACCAACAACTTGATATAACAGTGAAATGCATTTATCTACTTATCAACTGACTTGTCTTCGCTCATCATCTAGAATCTTCTGGTGCTGATCTGTAGCTGGCAACAGTTGCTGAGAGCGGACATGTTTGTTTTGATACATGGACTGCAGTACCCAGATTTGACCACAGGATGTCATTATTACTTCATGCACCTTTAAAACACTTACATTCTTAACTGCATGATTTCAGAAAGAAATATGTGGATATCTATATTTAAAAGATGTTGACAGGGGACTGCTATAACATAGTTTTGCAGCCTGGTGTATGTGCTGTCATGAAGCCTAAAGGGTGACTTTGTTTAATTTGCCATTTGAGATTCTATTTTTGGTAATTTGTGTGTTTATCTGGTGGTGCTTAGCTGTAGCTTTGATTTGTGTGTGTGTGTGTGTGTGTGTGTGTGTGTGTGTGCGTGCGTGCGTGCGTGCGTGCGTGCGTGTGCGTGTGTGTGTGTGTGTCCATATTAAAGCAATCTGTTAACGCTAGAGTCATTCAGAAAAAAATCTGATGCTCTAATAATTCTGTAATTTTAAAGCTTTTATTCTGAAGGTTTAGGGCTACTTTTTCCTGTCTAACTTCAGCTCTTTGGCGGTTGACAGTCTGGATGTTACCCAGTCACACAGGGAGAAAACACCCTGTATGCTCCACAGAGCAGGCACGGGCGCAAAGCATTATGGGACATTGTGTTTTTCCATTAAAACATGTTAATGAGACAGGAAATGAAAAAGGCAGCATTAACTACAACTCCCAGCTAAAGAGTGTAAAGATCTGTCTGAGGTGCTGAAGTTTGTCAGAGGGTGAATGGAGAAAATGACATCTATTAATATTAAAAACTTATTTTGTGTTTTTTTTCATCTTATAAACTTTCTTATGCCACTTTCACACACTTCTCAGGAATGTGGAAATCTCTGAGCATGTGAGCAGGGCAAAAGAAGCGCAGAGACTAGCAATCCCATACTAAGCAAGCATGTAGCGACAGTGGAGAAGAAAACTTCCTTTTAACAGGACGTAACCTCCAACAGACCCTGGATCAGTATGAGTAGTCATATGTCACGACTGACTGCTGTCTTGGATTTTGTCTGTGCTCTTGGACTGAAGCACTATTATCCAGAAGAAGGTTCCCCAGCCGATAAGAAGCCAGATATGATGCTGACCAGTGAGCGTGTCACAGTCTTCTTCTGGGTGTGCTCGTTTAATTTACTCCCGCATGCCAAATGTTATGACCCATGGTGGTGTTCAATTTGAAGGACACGGGCGTAACACATAAGGCATGTGCTATCTGGTAAAACCAAACAAATGTTTAATAACAGAAAGGATTCAAAACTCCACATTCTACAAAGTTCCTTGGAACACACACACGCTTACTGACTTAAGGTCTAAACCAAGCATTTATGCTGCAAACAAATCAGTGCTTCCTTAAGCACCTACCAAAACCCTTAAAACCATCAAACGCCAGTAAAACACAAGTGGAGTATTTGGGGGAGACGGCACAGATCCGTTCCCCCAAATACTTTATGTAGGGTGATGGTGGCAGAGGAGTTAAGTGGCCGCCTTGCAATCGGAAGGTCGCAGGTTTGCTCAGTCTGTCGCTGTCGTGCCCTTGGGCAAGACACCTAACCCGCCTTGCCTGCTGGTGGTGGTCGGAGGGACCGGTGTATGGCAGCCTTGCTCTGTCAGTGCGCCCCAGGGCAGCTGTAGCTACAATGTAGCTCATCCCCAGCAGCGTGTGAATGTGTGGATGACTGATTGTGTTGTGAAGCGCCTTGGGGGGTTGTAGAACCCAAGAAGGCGCTATACAAATACAGGCCATTTACCATTTCCTTTATGCTACAACCCTGGTTGGTGGAAAGTGTGAAGGAAGGGTTTCCATAAGAAAAAAAATAAAGACAGTAAAAAACTGTCTGAGTGCAATTAAGATGTAAATAGTATAAATGTATTATGCACAATCCCAAAAGCTCAGCAGGAAGAGGGAGTGCTTACTGGAATAACAAAACGACGGTAATATTAAAGACGGGGGGAACAAAACACCTGGACCAATTATTCCAGGCTGACTAGAATAACTGGTGACTAAAAGCTGCAAACACAACCGATCAAAACAAAGTCACCATACAAAAGCCTCCAAACACAAACGAACAGCCGAGCTAATCACAGCGGTCAAACGTTTTAGGAACTAAACAAGAAATCTCACAAGATTCTCTGGGTTTTAATTATCAAAACTACTTTGCACACATCCAAACGTCTTGGAGATCACGAGGATCAGGGGACTAACAGAAGCGAATCTGTAGCCCCCGAATGTCTGTTTGCCACGGCCTCTTATCCTGAATCCAATCAGGCTGCAGCTGCAGCACTGGAGACATGGAGGCGAGGGAGGAGGAGGCCTCCCCGGAGCTGTCCAGGGTGCTGATCGGCCACAGAGCAGTGCAGCGCGGCCTGCAGCATGGGCCCTGAAGTCTGTGGGTGGCTACACTAAAGTTTAACCCACCACACCAAAATCAGATGTGTAGACATAATAGAATATCTTACTGTAGCTGCTGTTGAAAATGTAAATAGCATTTTATTTATTCATATATTTACTGTATATATATATTTACAATAATTGTGTGTATGTTGTTTATGTTGTTTTAAGAAGGTTTAAAATAAAATACAGCATAGAAGAAGTTAGCAGGCACATATTAATTATCTTTAAAAGGCTTTATAATGCTTAAGTGACATTCTGGTCCACTCTCTATACCAGCTGGTGACAGTGATGCACCCATTCAGTGTTTCACAAGCACCAAAAAACACCAAGAAGCAGAAAAAGAATTAAGCACTAAACCAGGAAGGAGACAGCGATTGTAACTACTCCAGCAAAAATGTAATCCGTAAAAATTAATCAGCAAAAATTCAACAACCAATGAGGTGAGCTTCTGGTGACACGAGCCAAAGCACGTCACTCCAACGAGTCAAGTGGCTTTTCGCCAATCAAACTACGCTTCTCTGATCTTTCAGTTAGTTTGAGCAGCTTCTTGATTGGCTAACCCCTTGACTGGGTCACCAGAAGCTCACCTGATTTGTTGTTGAAATTTTGCAGATTAGGGTTAAGCTCACCTGTGGCTCTTTGTCTCCACAGACAGCCTCAGAGACGACTGGAGTGAACCATCAGACCAAAGCTTCCTGTACGTCCAGCTGCAGGAGAGGAAAACTCCCAACACTGCTGCTCCTAGCTGTTCACACCTCCACTAAAGGTGAGTTGGACCAACAACACACTCAGTTTGAGATAAGGTGGGGGTGTTTAGCCTGGATTTAAGCTCTTATTCATCCAGGGCGTGACACTCATGTAAGTGAAAAAGACAACAGGACTTTTCACCTCTCAACCTTCCTCAGGTCTCATCCTGGGTTTGGAGTTCTGGAGCTATAAGTTGTAGACAGAGATACTCAACTTCATGTCAAAAACTGATGGGTAGGAATGATGGCTGAAACATGCCTTAGCCCCGCCCTAATTACACTCTTATTGGAACCAAATAAATGGTCACGCCCTAGCCCCGCCCTGAAAAAATCATTCATTAGCTCTTTTTGTAGCAAACAGTCCCACCATGATTCTTCAATGAATGCCTCAGCTCCATTCCACAATTTTAAGATGTCATTTATTGTTTAGACTTATACCACGTGAACCGATGGCCAGCCTCATGTTGGAAAAGCAGAATGGGGTCAACAAGGAGCACGGCTTCCCTGACATCGTGACAAGTCTAACAATGACATAATAGAAAATCAATATGTCCACCTGATTGGTCTACTGGTATTTGTTTTAAACATTTTTATGGTCAAAATCCCTGAATTTATGCATTTCCTGGTCAGTGATGAGTGCTGCCTTCGCTCTGATGGTGCTGTGCTACACACCCTGGCTGCTGCCCACTGCTCTCTTCGCCAATAACCCTGTTTTATTTCACGTGTGCTACGCTCTCTAACATATTAATTAAATGTGTGTGGAAATAATTAGTCTTTCCGATTGGCCCTAAATGCACAGGGCGAGGCAAAAAGTACCATTCTGCATGGCTAGGGGGCGGTGCTAAGCCCCATGGACACAGGTCCATGCTGTGTTCATGCATTCACTTCAGGGGTGGGGGTGGGGGGGCAGTTCTGCAACCATAATAAAAAATTATGGCTCAAAACTACAGGAGTTTTTTAAAAACTGGACATTCAGTTGAAACGAGATATAATTTTGGAGATATTAGGCACCTGGACTTAAATGACTTAATGCAAGAGCTTCAAGTCACTGTGAAGCTAAACCAGCTGTAGGAGCAAGGTCAGACCCTAAATAAATTCAGTTTCAACAAAGAAACGCTGCCCGGCCAATAAAAAAGAACACACATTCTAATATTTTGTTGGACCACCTTTAGCTTTGATTAAAAAAACAAAAAACCTTTATCTTTGATTACGACACACATTCACTGTGTCATTGTTTCCATCAGCTTCTGCAACGTCACCAGATTTATTTCCATCCAGTGTTGCATTAATGTGTCACCAAGATCTTGCATTGATGATGGTAGAGTCTGACCGCTGCACAAAGCCTTCTCCAGCACATCCCAAAGATTCTCAATGGGGTTCAGGTCTGGACTCTGTGGTGGCCAATCCATGTGTGAAAATGATGTCTCATGCTCCCTGAACCACTCTTTCACTATTTGAGCCCCATGAATCCTGGCATTGTCATCTTGGAATATGGCCGTGCCATCAGGGAAGAACAAATCCATTGATGGAATAACCTGGTCATTCAGTAGATTCAGGTAGTCAGCTGACCTCATTCTTGGAGCACATCCTGTTGCTGAACCTAGACCTGACCAACTGCAGCAACCCCAGATCATAGCCCCGCCCCCACAGGCTTGTACAGTAGGCACTAGGCATGATGGGTGCATCACTTCACTGCCTCTCTTCTTACCCTGATGCACCCTTAATCTCTAACCTGGGTCTTTTCAAATCCTATCCTAAAACTTTTTTTATTCAGGAAAACTTTTAATCCTCTGTAGCAGTGACTCTGGTGTCCTTCTAACAAACTCTTTCACATTTACTTTTGTTCCTAACTAAGTGTGTAAAGCACTCTGGCTGACTGTAAAGAGCTATATTAACCAATAAATAATGGATGATATGTACCTCGGACCAGCTGAAATACTTCATCTGTACTTTTCTCTGTTTTACCAGGATTTTTCACCAGCTCATTACTCACCTCATGTTTGGAACTTTGATTTCTGTTTTAGGATTTTTTTGGAGGGTGTGGTCTTAAACTTTTGATCAGCAGTAAACCAGCCTGTTTTTAATAAATTGCTTCTCAGAAAATGTTTAGTCTCTCTCCTATTTCTTCGTGTTCTACGTTGAAGCTCTACCTGGAACCTCGTTAAGATCCAACCAAGCAGAAAATTATTCTTGGTCGTTTTTCTAGTCTTAAACTTTTGATCGGGACTGTACCTATAAAGGAGTAGTGAATACTAGCACTCATGATAAAATAACTCGGGCTCCTCCCTCTTTCAGATGGGTGTAGGTGCAGCAGTTTGACCTTTGACCTGCGTGTGAATGTGTGTGTGCATGGGTGAATGACTTGTGTTGTAAAGCACCTTGGGGGGTTGTAGAACCCTAGAAGGCGCTATACAAGCCTGATGCTTACAGAGTCGGACATGAAGCTCTTGGGTTTATCGTCTCTGAACACCAAACTCCAGAGGAATCAAACAAAGTCTCGTCTCTATTTTAAAAGCATTTTAATGGCTTTTTTGTAACAGAGATGGGGAGAATTCTACGGGTGCAGATCCTACTGACAGAGACCCCCGGTCCACCTACATACCCCACCCAACCCCACCCCCATCGTGGCATCATTGTTTGTGCAATAAGATGAAATATATTGTTACTATGGTTACAGTGACTGAGGAATGCACACTATATTTATCAAATCGCCAAAGATTGTAGCGTTAAACAAAAAAAAAAAAGATCAAATAAAAGTCAGTCAGGGTCAACACCATCACCCCCCCCCCCATGAACAGTTGATCAGAGGTGTAAATGCCCCCCACCCCCACCCAATTCAATCAGCTGGGAACTATATCTAAACCTTTCACATGTTCAGGCTCATTCTTCCAGTTTTACATCCACTTTTCTCTGGAATCTACGGAAGCTCATTAGTGACAAAATCACAAGAACAAAACTTCAGCTTTGATCAGAGTTTGATTGTTGGACACATTTAGCCCCTGGTGGTGAAAACAAGCCCACACAGATCTGGTCATAGCCCAGGGTTAGGGTTAGGGTTAGGGATGCTGCAAAATATTCAAACCATAACAACTAAAAACTGATACGAGTCAAAGTCTGCTGCTTTGTTTTGTTGTTTATAGTCAAAGTAAACCAATTTGTTAGGTCTGAGGGTTTAATTAAACCTGAAGGATTTCAGTAGGTGAAAGAAATAAAACTAAATTTTTGGATTTTAATCAAATATTGTGTCAAACTAACCCAGAGGGCTTCAGTTATCTGAAATAGTGCAAAAAAATCCAAAACCACTGAGGAGAGGACGGCCGCTTCCGCTCGTTTGTTTTAAGAACAAAATCATCCAAAATGTCAAAACAAATATTCCCAGCATTACTTATGGTTATTTGTAGTTTTCAAATAATTTGAACAAAAACCAGAAATCTCATTTTGGTGAATTTTGGCATGAATGAACTTCCGTACACAAAAAGCATCCACACAACAGATTTCACTGCAAATTCATCAGCGGCAAAACTCTGAAATCCCAACAACGGAGAGCTGAAGCCAACAAGCAAGCGACCATTATTCAGCGACACTTCCAGAAAAGGCTTATTGAGTTAATCAAACTTAACAGCAACGCTTAGTTATTTCTGCATTTAAAGAACATCTACGCCTTCAAACTCTTCAGACTAAATATACCTTAGAATCGGCTTAAACGTGGAGCACAAAACAAAACACTGTCCAAGTAACTAATGGGTCAAGGTTAATGTTTCAGAAATATAAAGAAAGTAGAAAAGAAACTTCACTGATTGTTGGAAAATTCATCAAACATTCTTAAAAGTTTCAGCTAATAATCCTCCCATGGGGTTAAAACCCCACGGCTCCTTCAGTCAGATTTGTTACGAGTTTTCACAGAAAGAAAGAAGCTTATCGCGCTCGCCTGGTTATTAGTAGCAATTACAGAGGAAATAAACACAGGTTTATTTTAAACAGTTTGTTATACACAAGTTATACATACAGTTCAAAACACGGCAGGGTAACGCTCCAAATCACAGCAACTTCCTGGTTCTGTTCAGCCTGTGCTGCAGGAATTAGACAGCCCCGGAGCTGAGCAGAACGTAACCGTGATTGTTTGCTTTTCACTGGTTTATTGCACTAAATCAACCAAGAGAAAAACAGAATAAAAACGTCTCACTTTACACGTTTACACAAGTGTGTGACTACAGAAGATTCAGAGGATTACCCTGCTGTGGTCTCAGTTTTCCCACTACAGAGGGATACACGGCATCTTGCAAAGACAAGGCCTCGCAAAAAAAACAAAACAAAAAAAAAAACATAAAAATATTAAAGGAACAGAGAATGGACCCAAAGAGGAATCACCTACAACTTTCCCAAAACAAAAACCGAGAGGACTGGGGAGCGTAAACACGACCCACAAAAGGCAGAAAAGCCGAGACAACGAGAGCAAGAACAGAATAACGTGGGATTATCTGGGAGCTCCTCTACGGTGGCGTTCAGGTTTGATCTGTACGACTGCAGCTGCCCGAAGCGTCCCTTTAAAGTTTCCCGCTCCGTATCCTACAGGAACAGAGCCGAGGTCTTAGGTGGTGTGTTGTAGCTGATCCGAAGCTCTGAGCCGACCGGACGGTTGATAGGCACAGAGTGGAGAGTTTTGGCTCGGAGCTTGCATGCTGGAGTCACGCTTTGAGAGGAAGAGGAGAGAGGAAGGACAGGAGAGGAGGAAGGAGGCTGTTTGGGATCTGGTCTGACATAGCAACTGTGTTACAGCTGGAGGAAACGTTTGTTAAATGTTAAAACTCTGAATTAGGACTGCTTTTACTGGAGGTTTTCTGTTCGTTTAAGACTACAGATTTTGGATAAATAGATGCGACTACATTCTGAGCAGTTACTCTGTTAATTCTTTGTGATGATCGGTTGCTATGAGCAGAAAATCGGTGCTTTGGTCGACTGACATCTTCAAACATCGAACCAAACATCGATAATGAGGAGCGACCCCAAACAGCACAGGAGGAAAAAGGAAAAGACGAGCGTTTATTTCTTCTTGCTGAACAGACTGAAGCGTTTCTCCTTGTCTTTCTCGCGCTTGCCGGGGCTCGACTCTGCAGCGGTCGTCGTAGCGACGGTGGCTGGCAGTGTCTGGGCGCGTGCGGCGGGGGCGGGCGTGCTGTGGCTGCTGGGGGTGACCTCTGACTTCTCACCCGCGACGGCGGCAGAGATGGTGGAGATCCAGGTGTTCATCTCCTCCTGAGGAACAAACTCAGATTTAATCTGAAACTCAACTTCAGCTTTAATTAGTAATCCAGTAGATTATTGTAAAAGAGAACAACAGTTAGGATTTTATTCTTTAAAACTCACGTCATCTTTGGCTTGGAAGAGATACTCGTTCCCATCAGTGAACCTGTGGAGGTTAAATCATGAGTCAGTAGTTACAGGAAGTTTCTGTAATGGTCATCGTAATCTTCTAGTTAATAAACCAAAGGTATGAGATTAGAGAGCTGGTTATGATCACGTTTAGAGACAGCGAACACTTTGTGACGCAAACACGAATCATTTTGTTTGAGGAGTTCCTCAGGGGTCGATTCTGGGTCCAAAACAGTCTCTATGAATATAGATGCCATTTGTATGATGATGGAGCCATCTTTTTTTCAATCTGAGAAATACTTTTCTGTTTATGGGCAGTGACTGTGTCACACCTTTCACTAAGACAGAGAAATCTAACTCAGATAACCGAAGTAGAAGCTGGAGTTAGGCCCGGTTCCCACAAAAAGACTTTTTTCGGCCAATTTTCCAAACACGGCACACACACGGTGATAAACAATCACAGATGTACCAGTGTTGGTCCTACAGTGTGTGGTGTGCTGCAACACGACAAAATAGGCAAATAGGTAATCTCACAAAACCTCTTGAGATCAAACGTGACTTTGGAGCCAACAAAGATGGCGGAGGAGGAGCGTGCAGCATCCTTCTGTCACCTCAGCTTCTGATTGGCTGCAGGTCACATTTTTCAGGCAGCTCCGGACCGAGACAGTCAAACGTGATGAATATGTCTGAATTATAATCAGAGTGGTTCTGACGTGCTTCTGGGCAGAGCAGAGCACTCATAACACACCACACACAGCAGGAATATCTGATTAGATTATCTTTAGAGCCGTTACGGTAATGGGACACGTTCATAAGATTGTCAGGACCGGAGAACCTGCATCATTATTTTGTGAGTGAACCAGGTCTCAAGTCTCATCTACCTGCAGCCGCTGACACCTACTTGAGTTTGAAGACGTGCTTCTTCTTCTTGTAATCCACAGCCACCTCACACACGGCGTCCTTCAGGCTGACGGGGATCTCGCTGTGGTAGGGAATGCCCTGACTGGCGCTCTTCTGGTCCTTGTAGAATCCCAGCTCCTGGTTGTTGATCACACAGTACACGTTGTGCCAGGATCTGCAAGAAGCAGACGACTCATCAGGATTTAAGGTTCAGGTTCAAAAACTTCATAATCACTGTCTCCATACAGAGCATGTGGTTGAACATAATGATGTTTGGTGTGGGCTCCTCATGAGCTACAAAAAGCATAAAGTGACAAAATGCGATTTTGTTTCAGATTTGTGTTTAAACAATAATAATGTCTAAAAACAGCAGCACAGAAAGCTCCAAACCAGTCAGTTTGAGGGCACCAGTAAGATTTTCCTTTCTGTGGGGGCGGGGCAGAAGGTCGTGCATGTGGCTGTTACAGAACCCAGCAGCTCTGGTCTAAATGCACTGAAGCAGCTGAACAGTCCATGGGAGGTCCTGAATGGATGGGAGGGGCACCCTTTGATCTCCTCTCATGTTCTCACCACTCACTGCAGGGTCTTCTTGTCTGGAACGCTGCAGTTACCGAACCACACAGTGATGGAGAAAGTCTGGACGCTCTCCACCGTGCGCCTGTAGAAGCTGGTGAGGATTGGAGGAGGAGGGAGGTTTGCTCGTCCCAGAGACTTTGCTGTGCCTTTCTCACCACTGTGTTTGTGTTGCTACGGGGACATCTGAGATGTCCAAGCCAATGAACCTGGTGGTGCTGATAAAGGTCTGTGCTTGAATCAATCACCATCTCCATGGTTTCCTCCACATCCTGGGACAGGTTGCTGTTTTGGCACCAGCTCATCAGCGTGATTAGTAAGCAAGCTTCCCCTGATGTTTGATGGTGTTTCTTCAGTGCATCTCATTAACCTTACCTGCAGGACTTTGTTTCTATAGTAAATTGGGAGATAAATGGAGTACTTCCCACCTGTTTGAGGCCTTCTTGTTGTGGCCCTCCCATTCATGTTTGCGGTGCAAAAAGGCCTCCAGCTGAGATGTCGGGGCGTCCTGTTGGGATTTAGCTGGCAGAGTTGCTGCCTGACTGGGTTTGCCCTTGCGAGAAGCCCCAGGAGACCCTGAGGGACTGGGCTCCGACACCCCGTTGACCACGTCGCCCCCATCAACGGCCTCCTGTGATCAGAGAGAAGCCGGGTCAGAGGACTACGGGTAGAGGGCTTTCATGTCAGACACTCAGAAGCTGTAAATCAGAGCTGCAGCATGCAGAGCAGACACACGTTACAGGCTGAGGAGACGTTACAACCTACTCCAAAACTGGGCAGATGTTTCTACAGTTCTAGCATAACAATGCAATTCAAGGTTTCCCTTAAACACAAAACATACAGCTCTACTTTTAAATCTCCATCAGGTCACTTTAGCTTGTACTTTCATTTTCACATCATTTAGAACAAACCGTTCAGTCGCCCATGACTGGCTAGTTGACATCTTTCTGATTACCTCCTTTTAACGTAAAAAGGAAAATGGCGTCACATCCCCCTGACCACCGACAACCCTGAACAGTCTGCCCATCAACCCAGCATCACCTCCTGAGCTTCAGCCTGATCAAGCAGATCGAATCTTTTCATTATTCAGCGTGAACTCTGGGATTTCAGCTCCGATTGGAGGCGTTTGTCACGCGCCATGCACAGATCACACGTTTTACAACATGCAGAATCAAATCACCACTTCACATCACACATGATGAGGAAAGATGAAGCTCGCAGAGCAAAGAAAACACAAAATCTCAAACAATTAGCCATCAAATTGCTTGGAAGTCATTAATTGAAGAGTGTGATTGGATTTATTTTCCACACCACTCCAAGCTGATGCTTATTACCGGTCACAGAGCTCTTCGGATGGGGGGGCAGATGAATGGAGGATGTTGTGTTTGAGACCCGATCAGTCGCTGGAGCGATCCTGGGAGGACTGGACCGGTCCGATCCTGGGAGCTTTTACTGAATTTTATCTGGAGAACAGACGGCTCCACTAACCCTTGTGGAATCTCTGA
Source organism: Aphyosemion australe (assembly GCA_006937985.1). Taxonomy (NCBI): domain Eukaryota; kingdom Metazoa; phylum Chordata; class Actinopteri; order Cyprinodontiformes; family Nothobranchiidae; genus Aphyosemion; species Aphyosemion australe. Next base: position 5,448,621 of record SSNS01000003.1, on the reverse strand, counting down.
ACTTTAGTTAATTTTATACTAAAAAGACCTGTTCCTACGAGTCAGAGTGGTTATAATCATATCTAATGTCTGAAGGTTTTCACTTCGACCAAACTGATGCAGCTTCATTTTTATCATTTTTAGCTTTAAGATTTAAAATCCTGCCAGATTATTTCTGTTGGTTTCATTTATTTTTCAGTCTGGCGAAACAGAAAGTACCAACGTAAGAAAGATTTCCTCGTTAACACCCCTGTCTCTACTGCTGGCCCGAGTTTGTGATTTAACAGAGCGGGTTTGTTCTGCTGATCCAAGCTTGAACTTAAACTTTCTTCCTCAGAGGTTAAAAACTGGGATGAAAGAATGAAAGGCTGCTGGTGGTACAACAGAGACAGAAGATGGGTGAGACAAACACAAACCAGGACGGGTCCAAGTGGTTCTGACTGGGTTTATTAGGAGTGTGTTAGTCAGGGACCAACGTGCATGAGGACAACAGAGACATGATTACAGTAAACCATGAAAACAACATGAGAAAAGAGCTGCAGCAACACAAAAACACTAAAAATAATACAGTGATGAGTGCACACACACACACGCACGCACGCGCGCACACACACACACACACTCACACACACACACACACACACACACACACACACACACACACACACACACACACACACACACACACACACACTGTGGGATGAGTGGATCTGAATAGTCTGAAATGAAAAGATGGAATGATTTGAAGAGATTGACAAACGTCTGAAGAGACTCTGGAAGCTAGCGAGGCACTGATTCTGTCCACAGGGCCGATACCGATTTATCTGAAAGAACCATCACTAACAGAGTAAACTGTTTTTAAAAATCCCATTAAATCAATCGTTATAATCCTGGAGGTAAAAACGTATAAAAGGAGGATTTGTCATTGTTAGCGATGGTGAGTTCACGAAGCTGGAAAAATGTAGGAATTTTCTCATAGCTGCTTGGCAATGATGCCTTCATGAACTTAAAAAACAAACGGATTATTGAGTTTCACATTGGCTGATGCCCAATTCAGCTGACCACACTGTTTTTCTAGTGCTTCTGTACAGAAAGCCTTCAAATGTAGAATAGAGAAGTATTATAGAGACTAATTTAATTCAAACAGTGATGCTCAGATAAAACATTAAACTGCAAGGATTAATGAAGAAAACTTTCTGATGAATGAATGTGAAAACAGAACAGAACAGAAATGATCATGTTGCTTGAAAAGATGACAGACCTGAATAAATTCACGTCTGGAAGATAAATAAATGTATCTTTTGTGTTTGAGGCCAAACTGGGTAAATATTATAAATGAGTTGTACATAAATGTTTTCACCATAGAACATCAAACACATCACGTAAGCAGGGTTAGGGCACCCTGGTCCTGGAGAACCGCTATCCAGCACGTTTTAGAGCACAGGTGTTGAGCTCCGGTCCTCGAGGGCCCACATCCTGCACCTCTTAGTTGTTTCCCTGATCCAACACAGTTGATTCACCTGTTCAGCTCTCCAGAACCCTGTTAATCACCTGCTGACTGAAAACAGGTGTGTTGAAACAGGGAAAACACTAAAATATGTGGGATGGTGGCCCTCGAGTTCGACACCCCTGCTTTAGAGGTTTCTCTGCTTCAACACACCTTCTGCAGAGCCTGATGAGCTGCTGAACAGGTGAATCAAGTGTGTTGAAGCAGGGAAACAACTAAAACATGCTGGATAGCGGCTCTCCAGGACCAGGGTTCCCTAACTTAAAGGCTAGTTTACACTTCTCCGTCAGCAGGTTTGACACACACACACACACACACACACACACACACACACACACACACACACACACACACACACACCGTTGGTGTGTCAGTGTTGTGAAGCAATTCTCCGCCAGGACAGCAGAGGGCGAAATGCTTTCCTGAGGTATCCTGCCATCACTGCAGCCACGTCTCTAGTGTGTTTATATCGTTTTTATGTATTTCAGAGACTTTTTAACACGGACAAATTTGTCCTCCACCTTTTCATCCAGTCACCACCTCTAAACTCCCGTTTCCTGTCATTTCCTGACACGAATAAAAGGTTTGCTGCATATCTATGTACTCCTTCAGTCACGGGTGAATTAACGTTTTATATCGTCTGACTTTTTCCGGGAGAAATTCTTCAATCTGCTCCGTGTCTGCCACTAGATATATTCGGCTCTCGTTTTATTTCTTTGAGGCAGAATGGCGGCGCTGTTGACGAAGTTAAAGGAAGTGGCGTCCTGACCAATCACAGGCTTGTGATCGCCATTTCGACAGATTTTTAGAAAAGTGGGCTCCACAACGTCCATCTTCGCGAGCCTGTTGGAGAGCCCTTGCGACCACGGATAATGGCGTTACGTGTCTCGGTACTGATGCTGATGGAGAAGTATAAACTAGGCTAAAGAGCTCTACCTCTTCAACATGATTAGTCTTTCCTCAAAAATCTGCAGCACGGCTCTTCTGACCTCTAGTGGAGGTTCTAAATACTGCAGGTGGAAAGTGCCATTTTTTAAATGATTGTTGTCAATAAAAGAGATGGATATATAACCAAGTCATTTTTGATTATGTAACTTGATGTATTAAATAATAAAGGGTTAAAACTCTTCTTATTGTGTTTTAACCTCGTAAAATACATTGTTGGGTTATTTTTGAATGAGTGACATGATGTGTGACGGTAGAGATGAAGATGGGGACACACCTAGCTAGGACAGGTGGGTTTTCACCAAAATATCCAGACAAAACTCTAAAAGCAATAGTGCAACATGTCAGGTTTACTAATTCATCTTTACGTACTTTAGAATTTTATTCTAGTAAAACAAAATCAGATTAAATTAAAAGATCTTTTATTTAAGACAAGAAGAGTAAGACGTGAATCAGAAGAGTTGAGGTGACTGACATACGTCTGGATTTGCTGATGACACCATGGTCTCTACTGAAGAGTGAAACTAAAGTAACCCTGTAATCATGTGTTCATGTTCCACAGGGTGAGTTTGTAAATGATGACGTAAACGAGCAGAAACATTAGGAGCTGAGGGGAGAGGACCACCGGAGGGCCGAGCTGGGAGACAGAAGAGATAGAAGGAAAGGAGGGATGTAAACCGTTTGTAATGATTCTCTTTGTGTCTGATGTGATCGGTCCCAAACTAAACGGCACAATCACACTCACACAACACTCTGCTACATCTGTGTGTTAGCATCCTGGCTGAGGGAAAATCAGCACCTTTCAGCATTCTTCACTTCTTCTTTAAGTCTATTTCTAACTCAATTCAACAAACAAAAGTCGTCACCAAAAGGAATGTTGGATGGGTGAATAGGTAGTTGATTAAACTGGTCTGAAGCTCTAAACAAAAGGGATAAATGAAAGTAAAAGTGCACATTTAGGAGCTACAAGGCAGAAACTAAATGGGCTGAAAGGTTTTGCTGACAGAAAACTCCAAAATAAGATCTCTTTTATGTCCAGTTACGCTCCATCCTGTTGAATTTCAAATTAAAAGCCTCTGAGGGAAGCTAGTGTTTTTGAGGTGACGCATTTCAAGGTCAGGATGTTGTGAGTCAGTATGGAGGAGGATGAATGTGATGGGTGTGTGTTTCAGGGCGCAGCGGCCCTGCGGCTCAGCAGGGTGCTGCTGTATTTCTGGTAGGCTGGTGAGCGATAACTAACCCTGGGAGACTCCTGCTCAGACTGCAGCCCGTTCTGGGACACCGGCTCACCCTCCCTACAGAAACACAAACAGTCTCAGCTTTTGTCTCATTTACAGAACAGAAACTCTGGTTTTCCAACACTGCCTTCATAAACTCTTCCCCACCTTCTCTGAGCTGCAGCGTCAGCAGCCTGAGCCTCATCTGGTTGTCTCTTCTTCTCCTCTTCCTCCTGCCTTCTTCGGACCTCCAGCAGCTCCATCTGGACACAAAGAGACGGTCAGCATCTCATACGTTTGGTCCGACCCGGATTGTTCCTGCCCGTCTCACCGTGGTCAGCCTCTCCAGTGCTGAAAAGCGCTCCTCCCAGGTGGCGGCCGACTTTTCAAAGGCCTCGTGGCGCTTGATGAGCTTCTCCACCTCGTCCACGTTCTGTCCGATCTCCCTGCTGGACAGGTAGGGCTCCTGTCCCAGCAGCCACGCCTCGGCCACGCCCGCATCCCGCGAGAACTGGTGCACCTCCAGCACTGAGGAAGGTTCACATGTCCAACCACACTTAGTCACCTCAGAATGATCAGAACACTGAAAACAGCTGGAGGGACTTCTCACCCAGGCGGAGCCACTCCCATCTGTCCTCCCACTTGTCAATCATCTCTTTCCTCTTGTCCGTCAACTGTAACAACCTTTCTTTAATCTGTGGGGACAAATGAGAATTTATTACAAACATTATCTCAAATAACGATGCAGCAGGACGGATCACAGCTCTAACTGATGTTTTCAGTCTGATTTAGATGAGTTGATGCGTTTGGGTCAAACCTCCTCTGAAGCGTAGTGTTTCCGGGCCAGCAGGGCTTTCCCCAGCTCGATGCAGGAAGTGAAGCTGTCGTTTCGGGCATCGATCTCTGCCTTGATGCCCTGATGGTTGTTCATCAGCAGCTCCACTGATGACACGTCTCTGATGAGTAAAAATAACATTTAACCTTACTGGTTTTTACTAAGTCAGCTATAAAAACAGGGTATTTCTAGCGTCAGTCCAAGGTGTGGTCCCACAGCAGTCCCTCACTGTAATTCCACTTGAGTTCAGCTCCAGATAACACGTATGAGCTAAAATCATTCATACAGCAGGGAGAGTAAGTATTTGACATGTCAGCATGTTTATCAGTAAGGGTTTATTCTAAGTGTGACAACATTTCCACCAGATGTTGCCATTAAGCCAAATATTGAATTATTACAAAGAAATCAGAACATTTAACAAGTTGAGTCATAATAAATAAAGTGAAATGACACAGGGAACAAGTATTGAACACACTTTATTTAATAGTTTGTAGGAAAGCCTTTGTTGGTGATTCCAGCATCTAGACGCTCTTTTTAATGGGAGACCAGTCCTCATTGATCAGCAGTGATTCTGGACCATTCTTCCACACAAACGCTCTTTAAATCCTGAAGGTTCCTCTTTTATGAACTTTGATCTTCAGTTCTCTCCATAGATGTTCTGTGGGACTTAGGTCAGGTAGGTAGACTGGGCCATTCAAGCAACTTGATTTTCTTTCTTTGAAACCAGTTCATCATTTCCTTGGCTTTGTGTTTGGGATCTTCTTCTTGCTGAAATGTCCACCCTCTTTTTATTTTCATCTTTCTGGTAGATGGCAGCAGATTTTAATCCAGAATGTTCCGGTACATTTCTCCATCCATCCTGCCCCAAAGCAGCCCCACACCACGATGCTTCCACCCCCAAACTTAACTGTTGCTATGGTGTTCTTGAGTTGGTGGGCAGTGCCATTTCTTCTCCAAACATGGTCTGTAGAATGGTTTCATCTGACCATCATATAGACTCCCAGTAATCCACAGGCTTCTCCAAATGCTGTTTCACAAACTTTAACCGAACCTCAACATGCTTTCTGTTCAGCAATGGAGTCTTGCATGGTGAGCGTGCATGGATGCCATGGTGGTTCAGTGCATTGCTTATAGTTTTCTCTGAAACAACAGCACCTGCTGATGCAAGGTCTTCCTGAAGTTCTGCCCTAGCGGTTCTTGGATTATTATTTGGACTCCTCAGACAGGGACCTTACGTGGAGAACCTGATCGTGGTCGGTTTATGGTGAACTGATGATCTTTCCATTTCTGGATAATGGCCTCCACAGTGCTGACAGGACCATTCAGCATTCTGGAGATGCACCTTTAACCATTCCCATCAGAATACATCTCAAAGATAAGATCATGAAGACCTTGGAAGAGTTATTTGCTTTTACCCATCATGAAGTTGTTCCTGTGTGCCTCCTGGGTAAAGAGAATCCTTCATAGGCCATCAATCAGGACTAAAGCAACTGATGTCAGTTAATACTGATAGGGGGCGGGGCTTGTCTCAATACTGAGATTTCAAGATTTGTTATCTTCGTGTGTTTAATACTTTTTCTCCAGTGTATTTTCTCTTTATTACACATAACTCAATGTATGGACTTAAATGTTCTGATGTCTTTGCATGAATTAAATACTTGAGTTGATGTTGACATGTGGTGGAAATGTTGTGGCAATAGCTCACTTAGAAAAACCCTTACTGATGAAAATGATGATGTGTCCACGACTTCCCGTTGTAAATGAATCCTGTTCTTTGTAAACTCGGAAATAAAATAACTTCAAATCCGTAGGGATGAATCCATCCTGCATGCAGGTCCTACCTCGGCTTCTCCTGGGCCTCGATGAGCCGGATCACATCCTCCATCCACAGCATCAGGTCTCTCACCATGCTGAAGAAGCGGAACTTATCTCCGGTGTCCACCAGCTTCACCCGCCGGCCCTCCGCCGCCTCCAGCAGGTTCTTCCAGGCCTCCAGAACCTGCAGGAGTCAACCAATCAGAACTGATAAGACCCAACAAGATGAGCCTCTGAGAAGAACCGAACACTTTAAACAGCAGGACATGAAAACAGAGAAAACCCACAATCAGAGGAAGATTTTTTCTGTTGTTGACACACGGTTACTGAGCAGGAGCAAGTACCCAACAGGATAAATAAAACTACAGAAAAACCAACAGGATTGAGCTGCCAGTAGGATCAAGTAACCAATGGGACCAGAAACCACCAGGATAAAAAAACCAACAGGATCAAATAACCAGTAGGATTAAATAAAATGACACACATTCACTCGTGCAGACAGCAGAAGCTTCAAAAACAGCAGCTGACAATAACCAGGCCACATCAACTCTAGCTTTGATCAGGTTTTAAATAAAAATCTGCTGCTAAACATCCAGAAATACTGGAATCGTTTACATTTAAAATGCTGTTTTATCAGCAAGTCTCCTCAGTTCTGCTCTGATTCCTACAACTTCATCTGATTATTTTATTCAATCATTTCAGTCTGAACTACATAAGAGTTGGTTTAGTGCTTCAAGATAAATTGTTTGTTTCATATATATATATATATCTATATATATAGATATATATATATATCTATATATATATATATATATATATCATTTTTGCTCATTGCATATAAGTTTACAGGTTTGGTTTTTTGCCGTTCAAAGTGTAGATGGTTTGTTAAATCAGTGAATCTAAATAAAATGTGATGTTTTCAGTGAAAAACAAAAAGTATGAAACGTTCTATTTTAACCTACTTCAAGAACAGAATAAGTGGATTTATTTTGATGTAAACACATTTCTATCTACAGAAATTCTCCTAAACAGTTCAAATAAATGTTTTAGGAGTTACTACTGTTGTTTAAACAGATCCAGCGTAATCATCCTGATGTGTTTCGGCTCTCAGACATGTTCATTTGGCTTTTTGACAAAGAAATATTTATGTTGGCAAAATTTCTAGAGAGCGCGTGGGTGTGCAGATGAATAGTTCTTTATCCTGTTGTGTAATAAAATACTTTTCACATGTTTGTCCTCTTCTCTTTGTTAAATAGTGTCCTATAAGCCCAAATGGGCTGGGCACCTGTTGTGCATGACAGTTAAATACAATTTTGCATTCATTCATTCATTCTCTACCATGACAGAACCTGCTGATTCTGAAAATTGCATAATAAATTGTGTTGTATCATAAATATTAACCAGAACCACCCCCTCATCTGGTCTGGATGAAGAACTGACCACAGCAGCTAGAGGTGGATGACACAGCCTCATTGTTTCAAGGAAATTTGCTGTAATATTTATGATGATTTGGCAAAAGAAGCAGTTTTTATTAGCCAAACAAGCAGTTTCTAAAATTAGTTTTTCTGATCTGTTGATAAACCCCACGGAACACAACAGAAATCATGTCATTTATTTAGCATTAAGATCTTTTTAATCATTTATTTTAATATCATGATGGATGATCTGAATGATCCCTTTATAATATTTAAACTCAGCTATTTCAGCTTCTTCGCTATCTGAGCAGACCCGAAGAAGCGTTTGTTTTAACCTTCCCAGTGACTCAGCCAGGTGGAGCTTTGTGCCACAGAAATCCACCCCACAGCAATCTGAGAAGGATAAACTAAAGCTTCCTGTCAGATCAGCGGGTCTGCAGCCATCGCTGCGCCTGAGCTGCATGGGGGGAACTAAAATGTCTCTAAAGTTCATTTTAGTCGAAAGTGTAACAGAAATTCTGAACGTGCAGCCAAAATGAAGCCTGATGCAAAAGCCGGAGTCTCACCTCTCCCTTTCTCCTCTGGACGGACAGGGAGGAAACGGACATACAGGGAATGGTCAAAACACATGAAAAACACTCAGCAGGTCAGAGCTAGAGATAAACCTTCTCAACAGAAAGACAGAAAAGTGAGACAGAACTATTTCTCTGGTGAATTTTGGGTTTTAAAGCAGATCAAACGCACCGTGAGCTGGTCCCATCACACACACAGAACCAGATGTTTATCTCCTGTTTTGCTCTACAGATGCACCGATTCTGGTTTTGAGAGCCGATTCCAAAACCGGACTCTCCTACAGCTCTGAATCCTGATTCCTCTGAAGGAACTAAAATTAACTCTAGATGAAGTTTTACAAACGCCCTCAGATTTATTATAGACCTGTTATTGTTATGTGAAGGTGCGTTCACAGACCAGGATAATGTCAGATTTAGTTATTGCTGCTTGGCGGTGGTGCATTCAAGAACAAAAGGGAAGAGACAGGATTTTTGAATCCCAGATGAAGCCGACTCAGATTTTTTTGGTGCATCTCTCGTTTTTCTCGCTCAACAGGCTGCAGACACCCGATGGTGAAAAAACAGCTCTCAGTCTTTTAAAACTGTAGAAAATTAGTTTTATCTTAGTTTTAATGAGTCACAAATAAAAACGTTGAATATTTCAGCTCCATCATAAAAAACTTATTATAAAAAGTCACGTCCCATAACATTTGGAGTTCGTAAAATAAAGTCGGGATTAAAACTTTGGATCAAATGAAATAATTCTGAGAAATTTCCTTTATAATTTTAGCCTGTAAGAGTAAACAAATGTGATTTTATGCATCAGATCTTCTTGATCAACTGAATCAGACTGAAGCTCCTAATGAACCTGGCGTGACACAAACAGATGAACTCTCACGTTTCTCATTCTGTTCGTTTTTCATACAAAACGATCCCTGAGGAAAACGTGTTTCCAGTATTTGACCATGCCCTGTATGGTTTTAGAGAGTGTTGTTTTGGGTCGTCTCTGATTTATTTAAATATTCCTGTTTCTGCAGAGGGCTGTTCCACGAAGCCAGCTCAGAAAATCCAGGCTTTTATTAAAAAGCATCGCTCGAACTAGCGTACCAGTTGACTCCAGGCTTATTCAGTTTCACGAACGAAGCTCAGGTGGGTTCAATCCTTGCTAATTCAAGCAAGGAGTGACGTGTAAGGCTCATGCGCGTCCACAGGCAGCCCCTGTTAATCGAAATCAGAATGGAAAGAAAGGAAGATACCTCGTTCTCCTCCCAGACGGAGCAAGAATTATTCATTCATGCCTACGAGGACTACAAAGAGATCAGAACTAAAATAGAGATCACCAGTCACATCAATGAATTTCCTTTTGCACATGCATTATGTTACCAGTTGTAAGGTACTTTAAGGCTATTTTAACATATTCATAAAGAGGACAGCATGTTTATTATACGAGTCCATCCCAGACAGACGCTGATATATAATTATACTTAATGCTGACATCAGGAGCAACATCAGTGAAAGTAAACACTTCTGGCTGCAAATGAAGATTAAATACAAAAATGTTAAGCTGTAAATCCAATTAGAACTCAATTTTAAAAGTTTAAACTCCACATTTATTAGTAATTTAGCCATCAAACACAAAGCTGCTGCTACCGCTGTGGGCCAGCAGTGGCGCTAATTCACCACTTTGTTGCTGCCAGCCACCGACAAGAAAAAGGGGATGTAACAAGTCTCAGATTACAATCATATTCACCAAGCTTCAGTAAGCCTAGCTGCTAGCCTGCCACGGAGCAGGATGTGTTACCATGGTGAATGGGAGGGGCTTCACGCTAGCCACGTTCGTGGAACCGAATTTGGGGAAATTAAAGCCGGGAATTTCAGAGAGTCTGGTTTTTAGGATTAGCTCACTTCGTGGAACAGCCCTCAGGTTTCTGGACACATCTTCCAGATGTGGTTAGTGCAGCAGCCGTGCAGCATGCGTGAGCCGTTTTATCAGCCTCACCTCTGCTTCATCTTTAATGTAAGAGATGGGAGGAGTCTGTTTTTTAACGAGGTCAAAATATCAACAAACTCAGCATGAACCTCACCTCTCCTTCTCTCTTCTGAATGTCATCAGCTTTGTCTCCAGCGTAGGCCGACTGCAGACGGACGGCGTCTTCTTGAAGCTGTCGGACCTGAAAGAGACGCAGCAGCACGAGAACAAGCTCCGCTTACAACTGAATGAAGTAACAGGACTCAAACAGGATGTTTCACGTAAGCAGACGGCTGGTAGAGAACTCAAGAGGAGTGTCAAAGGTGTACCTGCGTTCCCAGAGCCTGGATGTCATGTTCGAAGGTGGTGTGCATTCTCTGCAGGGTCTCCACCGTATTCTGGTCCCGGCCCAGCTCCTCTGGAAGCTTCTTGTGTTTGTCCAGGATCCGGTTGAGGATCTCCTTGGCGTCGTGGTAGAACTTGTGCAGCTCGTAGGAGGCAGCAAGGATCTGCGTGCGGGTGTCAATGAGCTCCAGCAGGTCGGCCCAGGCCTCGTTCAGGCCGTCCTTCCACTCAGCGATGGTAGCGGCGTCACCATGGCCTGAGTTGATCAGATCGTCTGCCAGCCGGTTAACGCCGTCCACGCGCTCCTGGCCAATGTTTCCTGTGTCACGGGCAAATTCTCTGAAACGCTCCTGAAGCATCTGATGACAGGAAAAAACACGTTTTCAGTTCAGATATCATCAGACACCTGAAGGAATACTGACCTCTGGAATTCCTTGCTTGTGTCTGCAGGACTCACAGTGACATGCTCGTAGTCCTGTCCCAGCTCATGAGATCCAGCCACCACTTCCCTCTCAGCGATCCACTGCTCCAAGTCGTCCACTTCCCGGTTGAGCTGGAAAAGCCGGAAACGCTCGTCCAGTTTTCCTCGACGCTCCTCGGCCAGATCCTTCAGACCTGCGTACAGCTTGTCCACCTGAGACTGACGCATCCCGATGCGCTCGCTGCAGGAGGACACCAGAAGATCTGGAGTTACTCTCTGCTTCTAAGAAGAGAGCGATGCCCTGATGCCCTCGATCTCACCTGTCAGGGTGTTCCGCTGCCACCAGGCCGCGGCTGGTGCTGGACAGCTGGTGGACGGTGTCGGCGTAGTCCTCCACCGCCTGCTCCAGGATCTGATGCTTCTTCAGCATGGCTACTGAACTCTGCTCATCCTGCAACAAACAGACCCGTTTTTGTTTCTGCTGCCGGGAAATCGAACTTAACAGCTTCATCTTTAAGAAAAACAGAACTAGGAAATGAAACAAAAACATGGAAGTGAAAAGAAAAGTAAAAGCAGAGAAAAGTTAGGGAGATTCTTTTTTAAACCTGCATTTAAACTATGAGAATCAGATTTATTAAGTATTTTAAAAGCCTGCCAACCTGCAGAGATGTGAGCAGAAACAGAAAACTGACACCAACATGAACTCATAAAACTCTAACGGAGGAACTGACCAAGAAACAGGAAGTTATCTGATTACATGGATCCTGAACCGCAGCAGTGACTCTGATCAGAAACAATAGACTGAGGTGAATATAGAAGCTGGGACAGTAAAATTCTATACCCTGTGATATTTTGCACCTGAGAGCTCAAAGGTCAAGGTCAAATTTATTTGTATAGCACGTTTAAACAGCTGCTGCTGACCAAAGTGCTTCACAGCATCAACAAAAACAGATCACAATACAAAAATAAAAAATTTATAAAACTATGTGACTAGATTCAAATAAAAACAAAGTTAAAATAGGTGAGACAAAATGCTCAGGACAATCCTTGATAAAAGCCAGTTCCCAAAAATTGGTCATCAGACAATCTAAAATCACGCAAAACAATGCTAAACGAGGTAGAAGATACCTCATTTGTTACTAATTAAAAGCCAGCTCATAAAAATGCCTCTTTAACAAAGTTTTAAAATGACTCAGAGTCTTAGCAGTCCTAATATTTGCAGGGAGTCTGTTCCACATTCTGGGGCCTGCCACAGAAAACGCCTGATCACCACGGGACCCTAGGGACCACCAGAAGATTCTGAGTAGCAGATCTCAAGGCTCTTGGAGGGGCACAAACTTGTAAAAGCTCAGATAAATAAGAAGGGGCAGAACAATTCAGCGACTTAAAAACAAACAATAAAAGTTTAAACTGGATCCTATAAAATCCAGGAAGCCAGTGCAGCGCCGCCAGCACTGGAGTGATGTGCTCCCTACGTCCTGTGTGTGTTAATAAACCACATTCTGGACCAACTGAAGCCAGTGAATGGACGACTGCTCAAGGCCACAGTAAAAGGAGTTGCAGTAATCCAGTCTACAGGAAATGAAAAGGTGGATCACATATTTGGAGGGAGATAGGGCTTCACCTTAGCGAGCTGTCTCAGATGGAAGATGGAAGCACAGCAAATACTTTCTCTGCGCTCAGGAGCTCTGCCAAACTTCCGATACACCAAGTACCAGCCAGTTCCAAACAGCAGGAACCCGTAATCATAAATCCTCTTTTAATGAAATAAAAATTAAATATTTCATAACATTTTGAGTAGATCATCTAAAACATCCATCCTGACAGTTATTGAGGCATCTTATCATTTGTAATCTTTAATGATAAATGATGTGTATAGCGCCTTTCAGAGTCAGAGGACTCCAAGGCACTACAGTGACCCATCCATCCATCCATTCACACACACATTCATACGCTGGTGGTGATGAGCTACATCGTAGCCACAGCTGTCCTGTGGTACACTGACAGAGGTGAGGCTGCTGAGCACAGGTGCCACCAGTCCCTCCGACCACCACCAGCATTATTTTTGGTAATTATAAACCTAAACATTTGTTCCAGCTGTAAACAGTCATTGTGGCACTGATTATATTATTTATGGTAGCTAGAAGCCTTTAGTCTTGTAGAGCTTTCAAACATACAGTCCCACTTGGGTTATTGTTGAGTCTGGTTTATTTCAGCATTTTTCCTGGGTCTAAACACAGCTGTGCTCATGTCATACCTCTCCAACAAAACTGTCACAACCTTTTACATCCTTCTTTGAATAAATCGCCTTCTCCAATGGCTCTTTTGAGTTGTGGAGTACCACAGGGATGTGTCTTCGGCCCCCTTTCTGTTTCCCTGCTTCCTCTTAGTCAGCTAATACAGGATACTGCTCTTTTCCATTTCTAACAGATAAAACCCAGCAGAGCAGATCTCTGATTTATTGTCCTGGGTTTTTGTCCTCTAACAAAGTGCTCAGGCCTCGGCTTATGGATCTCTCTGCTCAGTACGCTCAGACGTACAAAGTTTTCAATTTTTAGATTAGACCATTTAAGGACACTATTCTTTATGAAAACACTCATCCACCTGTTTAATATAAATTACCTTAACATTCATCTAACTTAAATTACTGTTTGTTTTTATGGAGAATATTGGAAAACTGCTCAAATTCTACTTTTTTATTTATTTTTTCTTTCTTTTTAAATAATTATTTTATATTTTGGTCAACAACTTGTATGTGTCACAAACTGAAACCCGAGGTTTTAACCCTAACCTTAACCATGCCTGAGCTCATTCTAAAATAAACTACAACAGGCCTGGGTTTGACCCGAACACCTCCACTCACCTTGGCCTTCTCCTCTGACATCATGTAGAGCTCCTGTTCGCTCATCCATGCCTCGGCCTCAGCAGCATCAAAGTAGTACTGCTGGGCCTTGTGGGCCTCGCTGAGGCGAGCATGTCGCTTCTCCGTCTCCTTCTTGATCTGGTCCCACAGTGACTGGAGGTTGGTGAGCCGTTGGCGGATCAGCTCGGCCGTGGGGCTGCCCTCCCTCAGGATGTGCTGGCTGCGCTCAAAGATGTCGTCATATCGAGGCTGGTGACCCTGGATCTCCTTCTGCAATGTCTACAGGCATCAAATATCAAACAGAAACATATTTTCAGCAAATGTTGAAAGACTTCCCGTGTTCAGATATTTTATGATAATAGCGAAGGAGGTATTTGTGTCCTTCATTGTAATAAATGTAGTTAAACTCCAGGTTGTCTACCTGGTTCTTCTTGATGAGCAGCTGAACTGTCTGCAGGTTGTGTCCATGGTCTGTGGATGTAGCCAGAGCCATCCGCTCCTCCACCCAGAGCTACACACACACACACACACACACACACACACACACACACACACACACACACACACACACACACACACACACACACACACACACACACACACACACACTAATTTGGCACATTTTCCTAAACCTGCAGCAACTCTTCAGTAATTTTTCTAATTTCACTCTTTTTTCATGTATCCTGTAAAAAATAATCCAAGTTTTCCTAGTAAACACAGGGATGATCAGACTATTTCAGATCAATCAGACTACGCAGCAAATCTCTCCATTCTTTACTCACGATCTCATCCTCCACATCTCTGTTGAACTGGTGGATCTCGCGTGAGGCCATCAGGTTGTCCCGTCTGCTCTTCAGAGGTGCCTGGAGGAGGTGGAACTTCTTCTCCACGCCGATCCTCTGGCCATCCACCTCCTCTGAGCCTTTCCCCTCCTGGCTCAGGGCTTGGGACTGTTTCTGCAGCTCCTCCACCTCCTTCTGACGCACCTCCACCTGGCTCTCCAGCATCTGAGGGAAGAGCACAGGAACAGATGAGTGCAAACAGGGACGAGAAAACATCCAGTGAAGGACGGAGGTGAAGCAAAAAATACAGAAAATAATATTTTAGTTAAGTTTGTAATTAAAACAAAAAATCCAAACTCAAGTCTAGAATTAGAGAGTGCCTATTTATACAAATGTTTGCATGGTTTTTCACCACTTCTCAGCGGTTTCCATGACAACAGAGCAAACTCTATCCTGTAGGAAGCCCAGCGATGCAGCTCAAATAGAGAAAGGCTCATTCTGGGGGCGATTTTATACGTTTTCTCATTCCTATCAGCAGAGGAACCATCATAGAGTCCAATTAAAGCTTCATTATACAAATGGGACATGAACATATAAAAACAAATACATAAAAGTTTTAAATCAAAAAGGTGAAGATTATTTAAAGCAGCTAGAAAACAGAAATGTTATATAAATCTAATCAAATTAAATAAACAAAAACCTTTTTCACGAAAAGAGAAAAGCAGAGGGGCTTCCAGACACCTTTAGTCTCCACAACAATAAATAAATAAAGAACCCTTCAGGGGCCCGTCTCATCTCGTCTCGCCTCCTCCAACCTGTAAAAGACGTTTCATCGCCAAAGACCCAGAAGGAGAAATGTAATAAAGTCCTGATCATCTGCAGCAGCAGAAGGTAAATAAACAACAACAACAACAACACGGAGAGTCTGGACTGAAACCAGGGAGGATTTGAGCTGAACACTCCGAACACTTCATCCCTCCGTCTTACAAACTAAATTACAGCTCAGATGTGATGAGGAGGTGGAAACAGCATCGAATCGTGTGTGTGTGTGTGTGTGTGTGTGTGTGAATTATATAACAACTGGTTAGACTTAATCACACGGTCTCACCAGGAATTTAAAGGTAACAGATTTTAAAAAACGGCGGTTTTCAAAGTGAATGTGAAACACTTCTAATTTTAATTCTCCATTTTCTGTCCCAAATGCACCAAATCTAACTTTTAAAATGACATATTTTATAAACATTGAGAAGCTGCACCCTGAACTTCCCAGATAGAAACCCGAAGCTCCACCTCCCTGCTCCTCACCTGCTGCTTCTTCAGCAGGATGTTGACTGAGGTGAGATCTTTGCCGTAGTCGTCAGACTGGAGCTGTCCGTCCAGAGCCGTCATCCACTTATCCAGGTCGGCGCAGCTCTGCGTGAACAGCTCGGCCTTGTTGGCGTCAAACAGACACTTGGCTTTGGTCTGGGTGGTGGACTCCAGGTCGTTCCACATGGTTGTCAGGGACGACAGCTTCTCCTTCACCATGGCCTCCGTGTCGGGTTTCTCTGACATCAGCGTCTGGCCTTCCTGCAACACAGACGGTCTCCACACTTCATGTTTGGTTCTAGACCGGTTTGTGTCATAAACATGTACTCTGAGGTCTGTAGCTACACCAAAAGCTTTGAGGATGTTTGGAAAGGATCTATCAGCAGAGTCAGGTCTACGTTCACTATCAGAAACCAGTGCAAGGCCTTCTCCTGCCTCCTAATACTTTGCATTTAAGCTTCCAGATGATGAAATGAACTGCTGTTGTCTCCAGGTAAATGGGAGCGGTACCTCCAGGATGGGACCTGCTAAATATTTTGGATGTTTTTTCCTTTTTTCTCCCTAGTTAGGTAAATTGTGTTTTGAGTTCAAATATATGTGACTGTGTGGTTTTGCTTTTGTGTTGATTAATCTATAATCAATGATTAATTATTATTAATCTTTATATTATCTGAGTTTGTGAAAGGCCTTATAAACATATAAACTTCCTCGATCTTCAGACACATTTCCCATTTTCCTGTCCCGTTATCAGTTCTGTTTGGGATGATCCCGGTTCCCTTCCCAACCTTATTGATCTTGTCCAGCCACTCCTTGTTGGACTGCAGCTCGGCCATGAAGGCCTGGTGTTTGAGCCACTTGCTGTGGAGGTTCCTGGCCTCGTCGTACGACATGTCCTGAGCTGTCAGCATCTTCTCGTTGATCCACAGGGACAGCTGAGGACACACGATTACCAAAAACAAGTCAGATTATAATCTGTAATCTGACCTGCTTTCGGGTTAATGGTCTGAGCTTTACCTCCTGACAGTCCTGCAGGAACTTCTGCAGGTCTCTGTTGTCCTTCAGCCTGGTTAGTAGGTCATTGGCAGCCTGTCGGTTCTTCTTACGCCTGTGGAGCAGAACCAGTTTAACCAGTTTCCTTTGGTCCTGAAGAACAAACTCAGACCATCTTAAATTATATAATTATATTTATATCGTTGCTACAAACAGCATCTCCATCACCTCTGATCGATGGAGTCCACCTTCTCCTGGATGCGGTCAGCGTTGACGTTGCCATCGGCAACCAGGCGACGCCCGGTATCGACCACTCCGCTGATCTTCTCCTCGTTGGCGTCCATGGTGGTCATGAAGTCCTCCTGCTTCTTGATGGCGGCCTCGGCTGCCTCCAGAGTGGTGGGCATCTCAGTGTGAGCCAGGACGTACTCCTGGACCAGAAACACAGGAAGATCTCAGTACGTGTGTGTGTGTGTGTGTGTGTGTGTGTGTGTGTGTGTGTGTGTGTGTGTGTGTGTGTGTGTGTGTGTGTGTGTGTTAACGTTATATCATAATGGTTTCAGCTGAGGCAGGAGACTGAGGAGAAGACAAAGTAAACCTGTTCCTGTAACAATGATGTTTTACCACCAGGTGGCAGCATTTGATCTTAGGTAGCCCATCAGATAAATAACAGGATTATTCAGCTTTTATTTATTTATTTATTTATTTTCACATCTTTGACCAGCACAGGGTCAGGAAGGAATTTCCCAGCATGCACTGGTGCACTGTGTCCCGGTGGGACATGGATTTATCTGCTGTGACTTTCAGACTCATTAATGAGATCAACTATCCCTCAACTCGCCCTGATCATTATGGGATGGAGACGTTTAGAGCCAATAAGTAGAGGAAAGAAAAATACTAAAAACACATGAAAATGTTTTTCTTTTTTTTCTTCACCTGTCTTTAAAATCACTCAAAGACATGAAGAGAGTTCACTTCCTCCTGTCCCAAAGATGGATGACAGACCATAAATACGTCCTACTCTTGTTTTATCAAGGTTCAATAGTCATGTTTAAATTTGAGTTGATCTGTTTTAATATATAAATGATGTTTTCAGAACCTTTCAAGGAAACATTTACTCTGTTTTAAGATGCCTGTTTTCTCCAACGTGACCACTAGATGTCAGTGTTTTTGCCTCTATACCTTCATACTGGAGGTGCCTGAAAATCAGATTCACGTCCGAATCACATTTCCTATTTATAAAGATTCTGAATCGATCCTGTCTGAAAGCCTTTAAACTGCCGGGGAAGCGCTGAGCAGGTCTGCTGAGCAGAATGCGCGCTGCTGCGGCTGGGACACAGAGACAGCAGCAGCAGCAGCTGTTGCTTTTAGCTTTTGTGAGACAGGCAGAAATGTGCATTTTGAGCATAATTTTCATCCAGTCTCGTCTCATATACAAAAACTCCCTCTCTCGTCATGCTTTAGTCACCAAAGAGCTATTTTTAGCTCATCTGCTTCTCGTTTTCGTTATGAGAAAAAGGGGCGCTAACGAAATCATTTAGTCATCGTTAACGTTGATAAAAACAACACTGGTTCAGGGAGTTGTAAAGGTGAGCGATGCTAAAGTCTGGCTGTGAGGAAGAGCTGGCTACCTGGTTGTTAAGGAAGGCCTCGGCCTGCTTGGTGTCCCTCAGGAACAGCTGGTAGGCGTGGGACTGGGACAGCAGATTCTGTCGGTTCTCCCACATCTTCTGCAGCTCGTTCCAGCCGGTGTCCAGCGCCTGCAGCCGCTGTCTCAGGAACATGTACTGAGCGTCCGTCTGACCCTGTGTCACCATCTCACCCATGTCCCGCATCTTCTGATAATCCTCTTCGTAGTTGCGGATCTCGTTCTTGATGCCCTCGTGCTGGGTCAGCAGCTTCTCGGCCTCGGCCAGTGTGTTGGGCATGTCCTCAGAGGCGATGGCGGTCTGGGTCCGGGACAGCCAGGACTGGAAATCATCCAGGTCTCGTAGGAACTGCTGCAGCTTGCTGGCTTCCCCCAGAGACTCCTCACGGTTCTTCAGCGAGTCCTGTTAACCAGGAAGGAGCATTAAGACAGGACAGGTCCTGAAACATCTGATCAGACCTTCAGTTAATCTGGTCTAGACTCAGACCTTCATCTCGCCCCAGACACTCGTGATCTCAGCCAGCCGTCCTTTAATGGCCTCGGACTGCTCTGTGTGTTCAGAACCTAACCGGTCCGCCTCCTTGCCCAGGTCGCTCAGCTTGTCCTCGATGGCCACCAGGTCCCGCTCCATCCCGGTCAGTTTCCTCTGCAGCGCCATGACACCGGCCAGGTCGTTCCCGAGCTCCTGGGTCGACTCGATCACCTGCATGACGTTCCAGAGTGATTAAGGTGATGAAAACTCCTCCCCCCACCCAGTTCCTGTTTTTAAGTAATCGGATTACTTTTTAAACACCTGAGTAAATAAACAAATACAAATAAAATGTTTTAAAAACATAAAAGTAGACCTTATTCAAAGGTCGACTCTGCTGGGAGGAATTTTTTTTGTTTAGCTTTTATTTTAAAAATCAGGTTCTACCTGAAGTTCTGCTGTGCTGGACCGGTTCTGTTTGGTACCTTAGTTTTCTCCTTGATCCAGGACTTGGTCTCGTTACACTCCAGGTGGTAGTTCTGGACTCCCAGGGCTGAGTTCAGGTTCTCCTTCTTCTGGTCCACCAGGTCTCTGAACTGACTCCATCTAAAATGGGCAGACTCCATCAGAACACCGTTCAGGTTCTTACCCGAGTCGGGTTTGAGCCGAGTACCTGGTGTTGAGTTTGTCCTGCTGGGCTTTGATCTCCTTCTCACTGGGATGTCCGCTGTGGATCAGCTGCCGGGCCACCTGGTTCACCACCGCGACCCGGGAGGCCTGACTGTTCATCTCTGGCTCCAAACTCTCAAACCTGGAGAGACAGGAACCATCGGATGAGTTCCTTCTTCGTGTCCCCTCTGCCGGCCCGACTGAGAGGAGGACCGGTGGTTCTTACCGGTGCTGGATGACCTCCAGGTCCTCCAGTTTCTCTGGGATCTCCATGCTGTTGAGCCACTGCTCCTTCTCATCGATCCACAGCTCACAGGCACGGGCTTCACTCAGCATCTTGTAGAGCGACAGCGCGTCCTGCAGCGCCTGCTTCCTGAGGCGGGTCAGCTCCACCACCTCCTTGTATCGCTCCTCAATACCCGCCAGCCGGTTCTGGATCTGCAGACGCAAAAGCAGCACCAAGAGAACACCATCATGGACCGCACGGAGCAGGTCTGTGGGCTCTGAGTCAGACCTGCAGCTCTACCTCCTCTGAGTTGGCCTTCTCCGGCGGCAGCGTTCGGGCCTGCTCGTGAAGCGCGTCAATGACGGGTCGGTAGCTGCCAATCTCCTCCGCCACATCTTTGTGTTTCTTCACCAGAGCCTGAGTGGAGAACTCGTCGTGGCCCACGTCGACGCTGGAGACTATTCGGAGAACGTCCAGCATCCACGTGTCGATGTCGTCAGCATCAGCCTGCAGGAGGAAGATCAAACAAGGGCTCTGGTTCAGCTGCTGGAAGTTCTGGTTGCTACAGAACCGAAGAGGAGCATCTGAGGAACCCTGACCTGGAACTGGTGCTGGTTGCAGGCCTCCTGCAGACGAGCCTTCCGAACAGCAGAGAGCTGTTCCAGAGCCGCCCACTGCTCCTGCACAGAGTGAGAGGAACTGGTTAGCTCCTTTTAAAATAAAAGTGGTTACTGTTTTCTGTCTTTTGGACCCTTGCAGCATACCTGGATGTCCTGGATCCGCTCTTTGATCTTCTCGGCTCCAAAGTGGTTGTCAGCCACCAGGTCCTGGCCCTGTTTGATGGTCTGCTGCAGGTGGGCGGCGCGCCCGCTCATCTCGTCTTCGAAGGCTTTGTGCTGACTCAGCAGTCTCACAGCACCCGTGAGATCCTTCCCATAATCGTCAGAGGACAGGATCTGCTCCTTCTCCCTGATCCACCCCTCCTACAAACCACCAACGGTCTCATCAGAGAACACCTCGCTGAGAACATCAAAATAATTTGGGATACGCTAAAAATAAATGAAAACTTAGACTGTTTTGATAATTGTGTCACCAGGGTAGCTCAAAATGCGGGGGGGCGTTACTGCGGGACCCTCGTTATAATTTTAGAAACATTTTCCAGAAACGCTTCATGAGGCTGTTTTTATTTTGATCTTGTTATTCAGGATTAATTATCAATGATCAAACCTCCTCGGCCATCTCCCAGAAGAACTTCCAGAGGCGTCGGGACTCCTCAAGGCGAGCTCGTCGCTCAGCTGCCAACTGGGTCAGCTCCTGGTAGCAGAACTCCATGTGAGCGATCCGGTCCCTGATGACCTGGGGATCACAGGGTTTATAACCTGAAGAGGAGGAGAAGGAGACGTGAGAGGCAGAAACTCAGGAGTGAAGAGAGAAACCACAACAACGGCTCTGCGGTACCGTCGGTGTCTGCAGCGAACTTCTGAGCGTTGCTGTTGACGTTTTTGACCCGGTCGGCCTGGATGCCGATGTCGGCCTCCACCAGAGCGTGTTTCTGCAGCAGGTCCTCCACCCCCAGCAGGTGTTTCCCATAATCCTGGGAGAGCAGCAGCATCTGCAGGCCAAGAGTGGGTCAAAGGTCAGAACCTTCACCTGAGACCACATCAGGCCTCAGAGCAATCTCAGGTTAGAGTCTCCACAGAAAAACAGATTTTATCAGGAAAAAATAAGTTATTTATTATTATTTATTTGACTCACAAACTAATGAAAATCCTGATTTAAGGATTTGCAAAGTCAGACCAAAATAATTCCTAATATTAAACAAACACATCAGAATAATTATGAATGAGGAATTAAACCGAACAAACCAACTATTTTATTTTAATTTATTTTCACTTGAGATTAATCAGCTCATCAAAAGGATTTCTTTAATGATAATGGATTAAATCTGCATAACTGAGACGTGGGTCCCACCAGTTGACCATCACATTTTATTTGACAGACGAGTCTTGGGTGGGTCTCAAGGGTACCCTGCTGAAGTGGTTAGTATTTATCTGACAGAGTTTTAGGGTTCAGCTTCATGACTGCTCTTCTCCCTGTCTCCCACTCCCTTGGGGAGTGCCACAGGTTTCTGTTATTGGGCCTCTTCTTTTTTCTATTTCCATCCTCCCACTGGGTAAAATCCTGGAAAAATATGTCCTAAGCCATCACATTTATGTGGATGATTGTCAGATCTACCTGACCTTGAATAAGCCACATGCACTTTCACTCCTCTACCAATGTCTAGCAGAGGTGAGGGGCTGGCCAGCTGACAGTTTCCTAAAACTTAACAAGTCCAATGCAATTCTCATGGATCCTCGCAATTCCTCACACTTTCCAGTTCTAATGCTGTCACCTACAACCTACAGCAGTGTGTGACCAGCCTTGGGGTCAAATTGGATGAAGGCCTCTCGATGACCCCCCACATTAATGCTGTGGTTAGATCATGTTTGTTCCAGCTGCGCCAACTGGCTCGCCTAAAACCAGTCCTGTTTGGACTATGCGAATTC
Source organism: Aphyosemion australe (assembly GCA_006937985.1). Taxonomy (NCBI): domain Eukaryota; kingdom Metazoa; phylum Chordata; class Actinopteri; order Cyprinodontiformes; family Nothobranchiidae; genus Aphyosemion; species Aphyosemion australe. The sequence continues at coordinate 5,426,121 of SSNS01000003.1, read as the reverse complement.
TATCTTGTTTGGTGTCCATGCCTCTGCTCAAAATAGGCTGCAGTTCAAAGCACGGCAGCCAGGTTCTTGACTACTACCACTAGACGTGACCATGTCACTCCTGTCCTGGCGTGTCTCCATTGGCTTCTTATAAATTTCCGAGCGAAGTTTAAGATCTTGACATTCATCTTCAAAACCTTGAACAGCCTTACCCCGGCTTGTCTGTCTGACTTGGTTACCCTTTACGTGCCGAACCAGGCATTGAGGTCTGTTGATCACCGTTTGCTCTCTGTTCCATCTATGAAATATATAAATCACGGAGGGAGCGTGCTTTGTGTATGCTGCCCCCACCCTCTGGAATGCTCTTCCCCTCTAAGAGAGACTGGCAACGTCTCTCCCCCGATTGAAGTCGTCACTGAAGACCTACTTTTGTGACCTGGCGTTTCCTCACTCATTAACTTCTTCCTTGCTGCTATGTGCTTTTATAGTTGACTGTATTTTTTGCTATATCTCTTGTGTTTTAACTTTTGTACCTGTACAGCACTTTGGTCAGCTGTCATGCTGCGATTTTAAATGTGCTTTGGGAATAAACTTGGTATGGTAATTAGAGTTTTCCTCTGCAGAAACAAAACTGACTGGCTCACTAACTGGAACCTGAACATCAACACCTGCAGACATTTTTATAAATATAATCCTGATTTCTGAAGCCATTTTTCTCTCATTTAAATATTTTACGTTATTATCCAACTTGAACAGGCTTGAAGCATAAATCACATAAATACTGAGACAGAACACGTTTAGGATGAGGTTCATCTGAAACATCGTTCCTCTAAATGAAATCAGGGGTGGTACCTTCATCTCGTCCATCCAGTCCATGATGTAAAGCATCTCCTGAAAGACTCTCTGCAGGCCCAGGTTCTGCTCCAGCCTCAGTCTGCGGGCCTTCAGCAGCTCCAGCAGGTACTCCCACAGCCGGATCACGTTGTCCTTCCTGGCCGTGATGCGCTTGATGTCATGGTAACTCTCCGCCTCCAGTTCCTTCGCCACGGCAACCACGGCCTGTGTGAGAAGAGGACGAGAGACATCAGAAATCTGATGCTATCAGTGATTGTCCCTCATGTTAGGACTGCTCTGATCAATAATCTGGGTCAAACTCCTAAAACGGGACAGGAGCAGGTGGTGGACTCACCTGGACTCGCTCCTCGTAGGCGGCGATGTCCGTTTCAATGGCTTCATGTTTCTTAGTGGCAGCCTCAACAGCTTGGAGGTCAAATCCAAAGTTATCCTGAGGACACCGAGGATTGGAGCCCAATCAGGAAAAACGGAGCAAAAAGAGATGTCCTGGTGCACTAACTGATCCCAGGTGCGTTTTACCTGAGAGACCAGCCTCTGGTTCTCACTCAGCCACGTCTCCCTCATGGCGGCTTTACGGTCAAATCGCCTTGCAAGCTGCTCCAGTTTCTCCTGACGAATGAGCTCCGTCCTCAGCGCCAGCTCGCGCTCGTGCTCCGCCTTCTCCAGACGCTCCCACGCCTACAACAAATGCACCCACAGGGCCAAAATGAGCAGACGCACACACCAGGCGGACCTTCAGAAGACCTCTCAGGTCTGTAACCAGTGTAGCTCCATTCTGAAACAAAAACCTGCAGCAGAGTCCATCCATCACAGCTCCGCTGACGTTACCTTGTTGATGTCAGAGATGAGTTTCCCCTCTCGAGGAGTGTAAACCTTCTGATTGTTGGCTCTCATTTTACTCTGGATGGTGAACAGAAGAACCTCCAGGTTTCCTTTCTCTGTGAATCTGAACAAACATCAAACGTTTTTTGGAACATGGAAACAAACTCAGGTCTGGAGATAAACCTGCAGCTCGGAGCCTCTCGTTGTCTGAGGTGAGTTTTGTTTTTGTGTCAGTGAAGTTGTTCAGTTCAACAAGTTCACGCAGACATTTAGTGTTGGAGCTCCTGGAGCTGCAGGTTAGAACCCATCATCTACTGACTTTGGTGGTTTCTCCACAGTCCGGTAGGTGTTGAAGGCCTGCAGCTGCTGCTGGACTCCAACCAGAGAGTTGGCGAACTTCCTGTTGTTGAGGATGATGATGGTCTGTTCGATCCACTCCAGCAGGTCGGACGCCAGAGACTCGTACTTCTCAATCATCTTCTCCGTCTCGATGGCGTTATCCAGAACCTGCAAGACACAGCAGAGGGAAAACGCTCACCAAACAGCTAAATATCAGATTAAATCTCACCCCATGAACCCAGAAACAACGGAAAAGAAGCCAATTAGAAAGGTTTAATGATCCCTTTGAAAAATGTCTGTTTCAGAAAGATCTGATTTCATTTTCTGACCAAATCTTATTTTAGAATTTCACATTAAATGTTTAAATTTGGCGAGTGGAACATTAAATGAAAACCCCTTTATTCTATGAAATAGCATCATTCTAACCTGAAAGGTTCCTGTTTAACTTTAGTTTATTTAAAGGTTTTATTTCCTTTAAAGGTAGAAACAGCAACTCTGAACGATTTTAACCTCCAGTTTTAATTTAACCTAGCTGGGATTAGTAGGACCTCCTAAACAGAAAGACAAATGAGCAATAATAAAAATTTATTTTAAAATCTAATATAAATGGAATAAAAAACTGAATAATGACATAAACAGAAATAAATATTAGAATGAAAGAAATAACTTTCATGAATATAATAAATAAACTAAAAGTTAAAAACTGACTTTTATGATTAGATTTTATCTCTAAGTTGGGACCTTCCTGGTTAAATAAAGAATAAATAAATAAATAAGTTCATTTCTAAATCTTTTATGTATCTGAACCACAAGCCAAGCCTCGGCTCAGCCCGGCGTTAGACCGGAGGAGTTGTGAGTCACCTTGCCGATTCTCTTCCCCTCCACCTTCAGCGCCTTCATCTTAGAGAAGTAGTGGTAGTAGGTGACCACGTAGGTGATGATGGACTTCTCATCAGGGTGGTCCACGCTGATGTCTGCACACACACACACATTAGAAACAAATATACAGGCAGCAACACATGCAGTTAATAAACAGGAGTTTTGTGTGTGTGCATGCATGTGTGTGCCTGTGTGTGTGTGTGTGTGCGTGCGTGTGTGCGTGCATGTGTGTGTGCGTGTGTGTATGTATGTGTGTGCATGAGTGTGTGTGTGTGTATCTGTCACCTTCAGGATCCAGCAGCTTGGTGAGACCGAGGTGCTGCTCAGCCTGATTGAAGGCATTCTGCAGGTTGTAGTGAGCGTTAGATTTCTTCAGTTTATCAAAGTCGATCAGGTCGGGCCTGGAGCACAGACACAATAATAATAAATAATGACAGATTTTTAGAAACACTGTAAAAACTCATCACAGTGTATCATCTTTCCTCCACATGGAACATCTCAGAAGCTGTCAGCGTTAACTCTAGAACTGCCAAGGCAGTCATTTTGACTGTTTTCATATTCTGAGGTGTAATAACTTCAGTTAGACGGATCTCTTGTTGTCCTGGCTTCCTGACTTTTCCTGTTTATGTGTGTCCTTTATTTCTATGTTTTCCATAAAATAATGAATCAAAACAGAAATATGGTTGTTTTAATCTCCATCTCCCACAAACCATCATTCTGACAGCGCTATAATTTACATGGAACATTTTTCCCAGGAATGATGGACTGCATTGCCCAGCAACCATCTTTCCAGCACTCATGTTGGCTCTCTGGTCCTATTTCATGTACAATAACTGTTAAAATGGCTTTTAGAAGAGCGTTCTCAGCATTAGAAATGATGCTGCTTCGGGCAGAGAGGGGGAAGCTGATGAAAACTGGTCATTATCATTAGGTCTATGTATCCAGAATGAAAACTGTTTTACTCTATGACATCATCGCCTGCCTCACACTTTAACAGCCAGAGTATCTGTCATCAAGCTGACTGCTGGTGGGAGATCTAGTTGTGTTAGAATTCTGTTTAAAGGAAAAGTTCGCTTTTTTAGACATTAAGTTTTATGTCTTCCTTCACCCACCCAGTGCTCTGTAAACTTTGACCCATTTCACACACACCCCCCTGCTCAGAGATTTTCAGGAGAGAAGTGATTCATAAACGTAGTTCTGGCTAGTTTCGGGGGCGCTTTATCTGCGCCGTTTAGCCTCACAAAAGGATTAGCCTCTGAAAGCATGGCTAATTTGCATCTCACAAACAAAGAGAAAAAATTTACAACGTCACATTACAACGGGACTATTTTTTGTCATTCGCATCCCTGCGCCGCTCACCGCGGATATTAAACAGCGCTTCGTATGTCAGCTGTTTCACTGCCGAATGCCGAAAACATGTCAGACTCCGTCTCATCTGATGACGAATTTCATTTTAACACTATACCAGATGAAGAAGAAACTTATTTTACTACTAGGATATCTTTATGAGCCAGAGTACACGGATGAAGAACTGCATTTGCTACACAAAACACACACATCAACACAGATTGTTGACAAAGCTACTGCAGTCTATGATCAACCATCGGTGTAAAGATGATTGCATAAATAATGCGCTAAAATGCTAAGATGATTGCATGAATACGGCAGACATAGCGGAATAAATTATTTTTAAAAAACAAAACTTACCCAGATTTCTGGTACGGCCGAACTCTTCAAAAACAGTCTTTCACTTTTCCCAATTTTTTTCCTGATGTAATCATCCTCTTTGAAGTGTGCACTGCACAAACGAAAGGTTTTGACTCGTTCCAGCCGAGTATCCTTGGAGTAGCCGATTGCTAAAAGCCACTGATGCCTTAGAGAAACGTTCTTAGCAGGAAAAGTGTCAAACCGAAAAGGTGATCCTGTAACATCCTTATTGTTACAACCCGGGAACCTGCAAGTACGCACCATGGCTCGATATATTTAAGAAAAACTACTTTTAAGTGACTTTAGAAGTTGTTGTTTCACTCATACAGCTAGGATTAGCAGCCAGACGCGAGCCCGTTCTATAGCTGCGGGGAGCGGCGCAGGGATACGAATGACAAAAAATAGTCCCGTTGTAATGTGACGTTGTAAATTTTTTCTCTTTGTTTGTGAGATGCAAATTAGCCATGCTTTCAGAGGCTAATCCTTTTGTGAGGCTAAACGGCGCAGATAAAGCGCCCCCGAAACTAGCCAGAACTACCTTTATGAATCACTTCTCCCCTGAAAATCTCTGAGCTTAATGTCTAAAAAAGCGAACTTTTCCTTTAAGTTTAAATAGAAGAATAAATAAAAAGGCGCTTCTCTCAGTCAGAGAACTCTGTAAAGAAGCTCCAGAACCATCTGATTGTGAACAGACACTAACATGTTTCAGATCCTTTCTTACTGTTGGGTCTGAAGATGTCTGCAGGTGAACCTCCTACCTATGTTTGTGGATCAGAGCGTTGAAGGCCATCCCGTCTCTCCAGCTGGTGGTGAAGTTATGGATGTTGACGTTTGGATATCTGGACCAGAAAAGGAAGGGAACAAATTTAGGAACAGAAGTACTGAAGGTTTTCTAGCTTGTCTGAGCCTGGGGACGCATCATGGAAGCTCCCATTGACTCAGAGGGCTGTCAATCAAACCAGACGAAGGTATAAAAACTGACCCAGCAGTTTTCATCTGACACCAGAGCAGCAGAGCATCTTTAGCAGACTTCTTCTCCTTGTTATCCTCTGTCTCCACACTGATGTCCTGAATCTGAGAAATAAAAGCAAAAATGTGTTGATTTTTGATCTATATTATATATATATTATTCTTTATTTTATATAATATTTCTCTCTCTCTCTATATATATATATATATATATATATACTTCCTGAGCCACTTGTGTGGGTTGTAGACTCCGTCTCATGCTACCACTAGAGTGAAAGCACCGCCAGCATTCAAAAGTGAACCGAGAAGTGGTCTGTGGTCACCATCTGCAAAACCACTCCCTTATTGGGGATGTCCTGCTAGTTGCCTATAATTTACACCTGTTGTCTATTCCATTTGCACAACAGCAGGTGAAACTGATTGTGATAAGTGTTGCTTCCTAAGTGGACAGTTGGATTTCACAGAAGTGTGACTGACTTGGAGTCACATTGTGTTGTTTAAGTGTTCCCTTTTTTTTTTGAGCAGTATATATATATATATATATATATATATATATATATATATATATATATATATATATATATATATATATAAAAACACACACACACAAGAAAAACAGAAACAGAAAACTTTTAATAAAACATGACACCAACTTTCTGAAGCTTCCACAACAAAAATCTGCCAACATTTTCCTCAGAGACATAAAACATTTAAAACCTCCCTAACTCTCCTAGATCTCCTCCTATGAAGGGGTCGAGTTCCTAAAATACATCCAAACTTCCTACATGTGTCCGAAATCCTCAAAAAGGTAAAGTTTTAATCAGAGTTTTGGCCGATATCCTCATGCTAGCAACAACAGATGTTTCATGAAGAGGTTTTCCTCCAGTCTCCTAACTACAGAGGCGTAACAAAAGTTCTGTTCTGTTTGATTATGATGAATCTGTCCCTGCAGGTCTGAGCTGTAAATCGGCATCGGCCCTCAGAACCAAAATCAGTGCATCTCTAATAATTCTGAAAAATAATCCAAAATTTCTAAATAAAAATGTTCACAGTTTTAAAAAATTAGTGTCATTTTTTTCCACAGAGCTCATTTTATTTCTGTTTGTTCACATCTTCTAAACAAATGAAGTTATTTTCTAAAGTTCTTCACATCTGAAGATGTCTTCACCTCCTAAAGCCAGAATCCTGCTCTGGTCCAACAGCTGAAGAAGTCCCTGTTCTCCATGAAAATGTTCCGTTTCCTCTAAAAACAAACTTTTACAGATCTGTCTGAAATCTAAAACATTGGTACCAGCTGCAGATTTGCTCCGATAAACTCATCAGATTAACCTCCACAAACGTCTCACCTTCATTGATGGACCTCCATCAGCCTGAGTCTGAACACCCAAACCGAATCAGAACCAGCAGCAGCAGCAGCAGCAGCAGCAGCAGCAGTACACCCAGAACCAACCAGAACCACACTAACCCGCAGCTCCTCCAGCGCCGGATTTAAAAAGACTTTTTTAATCCCAGAAGCTTAAAAAAGCTAAATCCGTTCATCCAACTGTTCCTGAAGCTGACATGAGAAATGAATCGCTGCAGCGTACAGTAGAACCATGCAGAACCAAACAGAACCATGCAGAACCACGCAGAACCGAGCTGAACCACACAGAACCATGCAGAACCACGCAGAACCATGCAGAACCACGCAGAACCGAGCTGAACCACACAGAACCATGCAGAACCACGCAGAACCGAGCAGAACCACACAGAACCATGCAGAACCACACAGAACCGAGCTGAACCACAGAACCATGTAGAACCACGCAGAACCAAGCAGAACCACAGAACAATGTAGAACCACACAGAACCGAGCAGAACCATGTAGATCCAGTGCATTATTATCTGAACCTGAACTGTTCTTGTCTTAAATCTGAGGTCCAAACCAGTGAGGGAACCAGGAGAACACCTCTCCTGGGATGACTGAGCTACTAACACCAGAACCCTGCCCAGAACCGGACTGAGCCCGCTCTACCTGGAAGCGAAGGATGATGGTCCAGATGAGGCCCAGAGTCAGCCGGTGGTTCCCGTCCACGATGTCGTGTGAGCCCATGTTCTCCAGGTGGACCCTCTGCTCCTTCAGGAACTGTAGAGCTTTATCAACGTTCTCCAGACAGTGGATCCTCATCCGGCCCTTCGTGGGTTTGGGCTGGAACCAGAACCAGAACCAAACAAACAGGAAGATAGTTAATTCATCTGAGAACCAGGAAAGCCCAAACACCAGAACCAAACATCTGCAGACCCAAAGTTCTGATTTGTTACAAAAAAACCTGTTTGTGCAGAACTTCTGGACCCAGTTCTGACCCGACCAGCAGGTGGATCTACTAAAACTAAATGTTGAGATTAACTAGAGGTTTTATGTTCATGATGACTCTAGATCCAGCAGAACCACCTGACCCATGTTTGGTTCTGACCAGAACCAGAACCAGACCCGGGTCATGCTCCTCGTCTGTAATCCTGCTCAGATTAAAGCTTCACTTCAACTCAACACTATCGTAAAAAACTCCCTTTCTCATCAAGTATGTGGGAATAAAGATAAATAAAAGAAAATAAAGAAAAACTTTACAAATCATCACGTTGGCCTGAACTCAGCAGAGACGCGTGTCCCAGAATATCCCAGACCAGAACCCGGAGCAGAACCCTGATGTAGGGAACCGCTGATGTCACCACATGGTGGCGCTGTTGGGTTCCTATCTGACCCATTTCATTCTTTGTGATGAGACTAAAACCAACGCGGATCAGGACTTCCTGACCCTGTTTGGGACTTCTACAACAATAAATCTGGATTTTATTGTTTTTACAGAATTTCACCACAACAGAATAAATATTTTCTGCTGCATCTGGAGGCGTTTTGGCTCAATCGAATCCCTCAAAGTTTCTCAATGACTCCTTTCACAACCCAGAAGCCCCCCAGCACTTCTCCAGCCCTCTGGTTTCTATTCATTCTTTTAATCACTCCTCTTTTCTTCCATCTTTTCTCTGCAGCCTTCAACTGAAATGTGAGAAAAAACTGTCCGACAGACAGAAAAGGGATAAATCGGAATCCTGGCGGGCGCCGAGGCCCGGGTTCATCTCTGTGTGTGTTTGACAGTCGGAGAAAAGACCGGATGGCAACGGAGAGGAGGAAGAGCAGGAAGAGGAGAAGAAAAACAAGATGAGAGTCACAAGACAGAGGGGGGGTTCTGGGTCCAACCGGGTTTGACTGTATGAGGCAGCAGGACTGAGTTCCGGTCTCCATGGTAACAGTTTACAGAAACAAATTAACCTGAAACATTTCACTCAGCACAAATTAATATTTTATTTTATAAGTTTACTTTAATATCTTCTATTATTTTATTCAATCATTTTATGATTAGATCATTTTAATTAAAGTGTATTTTTAATGATTTCATATTTATAAGGATGCTAATTTTTCAGAATAAAAGCCCTGCCAGTGGTCCGACTCACCAGTCTCTCTCCAGACAGAACCTCCAGCAGCTTGATGAGCATGCGTCCATCCCTCAGGTCCATGTAGAGGTCTGTGATTCTGCAGGAAACCCGGGACAGGTGAGAGTTGACCCACTTAGTGAAGGTCTTCTTCTGGACCGCCTCGCGCTCATCTGGAACAGAACCGGACAGAAACAAGATGAAGATCAGAGGAACCATGAGAGAAAGTTTGATCCTGCAGAGTTCTGCAGGGCGGTTCGGATACGTCCATCCTATTGTGGTTCCTAAACGACCCGTTTGTGTTTGGGAGAAGCTTCCTGTGTCGGATGAAGCAGACTAAATCCAAATCCCTGTAGGAAATATTCCCATCCAGCAGATGAGGTGCAGCCTGACAGTTTACACCTGCACAAGCCTGGTATTCATCTTCTCAGATCAAACAGAACCACGTTTCCAGAACCAGAACTAAACAATCGGACCTTAATCTGATCCTCCAGGAGTCGCAGACCTGAACAAACTTCCTCTGATCCCTAAACAAAAGGAAAGTTAACCTCAGGGTGACTTCTTCCTAAATGAACTTAGGAAACACTTTAAAACATGTTTCAATGAATTAAATTAAATTAAAATAAACATGAATCTGTGACGACGTCCATAAATGCTCTGACTTCAAAACTAAACACTTTTTGTTGAACGGATTCACGCAGAAGATCAGGATGTTTCCTACGATGACCTCCACCCTTCTCCTGCTGTCATCTGCACACCTCACAGGTTTCTGTCCCTTTAACCCTCACAGAAGCTGAAAAGGTCAGAGGTTACCCACAAGCTCCCATCACCTCTAATCTGTGAGTCTCAGCTGATTCATGATGATTATATAAAAAATAAAATCACTAACAAAGGGTTTGGATTATTTAGTATGATTGATCAAGACAGAGTTTCATTTTAAAAGGAGACATATTATAGAAAACTCCTGCTTTCAAGCCTTTTGTGCTGTCATGTACTGCATCTATTAACACCTCAAACATGAACAAACTTCCATCTACTTTCTGTCAGTGTTTGGTTTCTGGAATTATGTGTTTCTACAAGCCGACTGGAAATATCCTTCTTTATGACGTCACATTAGAGGAGCCAGATCGTGCTTTTTTAAACCTTTGAGAGCACAAGTACGCACACTATACGATAGAATATTACTGTTGGCACTAACGAGGTGTCATTTAATCTTAAATACTACTATCTGAAATTTTATCATATTATACTTCCTGGTTAGCCTAGAAAAAAATGCAAATACAGCAAAAAGTTTTCCTTAATTCCAACAAAAAACACGGTAAAAAACTATATTGATCCATGCTTCCATAATCTATATAGAATCTTTGTCTTTCTTTCAAAATAAAAATTATGGCTTAACCAGAAGACATATTTTCAAAATAAAAGCATGTACTTTAAAATAATACTAACTTAAACCGTACTTACTAAGCATGACAAAAATCAATTGTAAAACAGATTCTCACAAAACACAAACAGTATTATGGCCACTAATTCAGCAAATGTTGATATTCAATTCAGCGATAGATACGCTTCGTTTTATAGCTGTGCTTTTTCTGACGTTCTTAGGTAAGATGGCAGCCAGCAAAAGCAAAAGTAATCAATACTTTGGGCGATGGTGGCAGAGGAGTTGGAAGGTTGCAGGTTCGCGCCTCGCTCAGTCTGTCGCTGTCGTTGTGTCATTGGGCAAGACACTTAACCCACACTGCCTGCTGGTGGAGGTCGGAGGGACCGGTGGCGCCAGCGTACGGCAGGCCTCGCCTCCGTCAGTGCGCCCCAGGGCAGCTGTAGCTACGGTGAAGCTCATCACCACCAGCATGTGAATGTGTGCGTGACTGGATGAATGACTGATTTTGTTGTAAAGCGCCTTGGGGGGTTCTAGGCGCTATATCAAATAGGGCATTTACAATTTACCATTTACTGTAAATACAGAAAACTGATTAAAATTAAACAAGTGTTATGAAATAACTAATAAGCATTCACATTTTTTATAGGCTTGTCAGTCACTAAGGCCTTTGAGCCAGTGATGAACATGGAGCACGAGGCAATAATTGGTGGGTTAAAATGCTTTTACCAGCTGCTAAACCACGAAGTGGCCCATCATACACATTATGCAGCCTTGCTTGATCTTGCTAAATGACTTGGCTGTGACTACTTCACCAAGTTTCAGGTCAATTATTTGAGGGTGTATTTTGGGGTGTGGACAGTTTTCAAAGCATTTTAAATTTGAAGTGTTATATGACTCTTTTTATCTTTTTGTAGATTGACAAGTATTGTCAAAAAACTCCTTTTGGCCGCTTATCTGCGATCTCGTTCTTTCGGTCACTACCCAAAGCTCGTGACCATAGGTGAGGGTAGGAACGTAGATCGACCGGTAAATCAAGAGCTTTGCCTTCAGGCTCAGCTTTCTCTTCACCACGACAGACCGGTACAACGCCCGCATCACTGCAGCACCAATCCATCTATCAATCTCACGCTCCACCCTTCCCTCACTCGTGAACAAGACCCCGAGATGCTTAAACTCCTCCACTTGAGGCAGGACCTCGTCCCTGACCTGGAGAAGGCATTCTACCCTTTTCCGACTCAAGAGGAGCTGATTCTCATCCCAGCTGCTTCACACCCGGCTGCGAACTGCTCCAGCGAAAGCCGGAGATCACGTTCTGACGAAGCCAACAGGACCATATCATCTGCAAAAAGCAGAGACCTGATCCTCAAGCCACCAAAACGGATCCCCTCACCACCTTGGCTGCACCTAGAAATCCTGTCCATAAAAGTTATGAACAGAATCGGTGACAAAGGGCAGCCTTGGCAGAGTCCAACTCTCACCGGGAATGACCCCGACGGCAATGTGGCCCAAGCTCTGACACTGGTCGTACAGGGACCTAACAGCCCGTATCAGAGGGCCTGGTACCCCATACTCCCAGAGTACCCCCCACAGGGCCTCCCAAGGGACCTTCTCCAAATCCACAAAACACATGTAGATTGGTTGGGGGAACTCCCACGCACCCTCCAGGACCCCCCAAGGGTATAGAGCTGGTCCAGTGTTCCACGACCAGGACGAAAACCACATTGCTCCTCCTGAATCTGAGGTTCGACTATCCAACGGACCCTCCTCTCCAGAACCCCTGAATAGACCTTACCAGGGAGGCTCAGGAGTGTGATCCCCCTGTAGTTGGAACACACCCTGCGGTCCCCCTTTTTAAATAGGGGGACCACCACCCCGGTCTGCCAGTCCAGTGGAACTGCCCCTGATGCGCCCCTGACGCGATATTGCAGAGCTGCGTCAACCAACACAGCCCCACATCATCACCATGTTGTGGGCGTGGCCAATTATAATTCAAAAATTTCATGAACCAGGTCATGAAACAGAACCATGATCCAAACAGCAGCAAAACATCTGGTGAAATGGTCAGAGTTTACTCTCCATGTTTATGCTGCCTTTGCTGATTTTTAAAGTTTAGAAAGTTTTTAAATTCAGCCTCTTAGCAGCTACATTATTTCAGGCAGTTGGTTGTCCTGATGAGGATCTAAGCATGCACACACACACACACACACACACACACGCACACACACACACACACGCAGCTCGGCAGAACTCAGCACCAAAGGGTCCAATTTCCCTCTCTGGCTGTCAGGGTTCTGCTGAGCCAAACAGAAATATCGAGAGGACGATGGTGTATCGATCAGGTCACTGTATGTAGGTCATACAAACATACGCACACATACACACACACGCATGCATGCACACAGCAAAGACACACCCACACACACACACACACACTTTTATAATGGGAGGACAACCTTAACCTGAGCCTGAGGAGGAGACTAAGGTGTGGTTCTGTTTGTCTCTCTCGGACAAAAAAAAGGAAACAATTGTCTTTGTGTGCACACACACACACACACACACACACACACACACGCACGCACACACACACACACACACAGAGAGAGAGAGGAATGTGTGTGATGTTCACCGTGTGAATGAATCGTTGTCATAAATCACACAGAATCAACAATCACAGGAAGTGGAGTTCGTGATACGACAGGAATTCATGCCGGAGGTTAGAAAGTTTCACCTCTAGTACAAACTGCATCTGGTCCGTGTTTCTGAACGTGTCTGATTATCAGAGCAGGTTCAAGGACTTTAGTCTCAGAATAAGACCGGCACGATCAAAGAACAATGAAGAAGAGAAGAATGGAAAGATAAAGAACAAGGAGAGGAAACGGGTTGGTGTAAGGGTGGAGAAATGTGGAAAAGGAGGAAAATCAGAGCGGCTGAGGAAAGGAAATACACAAAGAAACAATAATTTATAACAACAAAATGTAAAAATTCAGGAGACGAAACCTAAACAACAAACCCTTTCTCAGCTGACATTTTCATTCACTCATTTCCTGTTTTCACCTCAGGTTCTAGTTGGAACAGAAATCTGACCTGGACCTAAATCTGGAGGTGTTCACTCAACAAGCCAAAGAAGAACCAAATATCTGAGAAACAAAAGTTTAAAAGTCACCTAGGGTCTTTGCTGCACATAAAAGCTCTGCCCATCAGAATCGTCTGAGAGATGATGAAGGTTCAGCCTGACAGGCCGGAGTCAGGACAGAAAAAACCCACAGAAATAAAAGTTTCCTGGAGGTTTTAAAACTAACATGTTTAGTGTTTATGGTAATAAATAAAGTAGTGTGTGTGTGTGTGTGTGTGTGTGTGTGTGTGTGTGTGTGTGTGTGTGTGTGTGTGTGTGTGTGTGTGTGAGAGAGTGTGTGTGTGTGTGTGTGTGTGAGTGTGTGTGTGTGTGTGTGTGTGTGTGTGGTGTGTGTGTGAGAGTAATGCTAAATCCTTCTTACAGAGTTCTGAGTTAAACACGGATGCAGGAAGCTTTTGTCTCAGAGATGAAGTAACTCATTTAAATGATGCTGATTTGTTATTTTCTGTATTTAAATCAACCACGGGTGTAAAAGGAGCAGAAGGAAGATTAGATCTGTCAGTAATAAAGTCCACCTCAGAGTCCAGTCACAGACAGCTGTCAGTGGAGGAGGAGGAGGAGGAAGAGGAGGAGGAAGAGGAGCTTCAAGTGTTACACAGTAACATCTGTTTCCACTAACACACACAGAGCTCTGTTCTTCCTCCCGTGTGCTGGCGTCCGACCCGTTTCTGGGCCACTCGCGCCCGATCACATGACTCTAACCAAACACGATCATGTAACATTATCAAAATACACAAGCAGCTTCGCTATTCCAGGATTCCAGCATTCCTGATCTCCCACAGACGGAGCTGGAGGCCGCTGGAGATCAGGAACTCTTAAAAAAAATCATCATGTGGTTCAGGCTCAGAGAGGAACCAGAATCAGAACCAAACCATGAGTCTCTTTAATCTTTAATAAAAAATAAAAACTCTTCACGTCTCTGTCAGACAGCAAGAGGCAGGCAGCCAATCACAGGACACAATACTGACCCTGTCGTCCAATCAGACAGGAGCTCTGCTGCTGAAACAGAACCGGAGTCTGAATGAATGGACTCACAGTGAGACGCAGCATTTCCATTTCCCGTCAGAGTCAAACACTGACTGACTGACTGATTATCAGCCTGCTTAACCGACTGGAGCCGTATGTCCTGTTGACCCGGAGCCAGAACTCCCTCAGAACCAACCGGATCATCCAATCAGATCCTCCCTAACAGCCTCAAACAAAGCAAGTAGGGAACAAGTTCGCTGACTTGTTTAAAACTTTAGATAAAAAGAACAAAGCTCGTTTCTGTTCAGCAGAGATTCAGACTCAAGTCTGCAAACGGAACCAAACCCAAAGAGAAAGATTCAGATTCTAATCCCATAAGAGTAAAAATGAGATGAAACAAAACCAGCTCAGAATAGCAAAAGAATAAAAAAAAACCCTACAGAAGTACAAAGAGAAGCATCAGATCAGGTGTGTGTTACCGCCAGGCTAAATGCTAACTAGATAGCATCCACAGGAACCTGTTCCACCAGCTTTAAGGAAAAAAAACTAATAAAGATGAGAAAAATAAAGATTTGTGTGTGTCTGAGGGAATATCAGGGAATGATTCCTGATGGTTCCAGAACATTTATCATCAAGCGGTAAATACAGGCTCCTTTAGAGGCCCGTCCGAGGTTTTAGTTCTGGTAAAACAAAACTAAACTTCTGCAGGAAATGAACCATCCACTCCTCCTCGGGTCCAATAAACCGGGCTCACACACAGACTTTGGACCTGTTTTAACTCCTGCTTATCCTGATCCAAAGTCCTCTAATAAAGTTTTACTGAGGCGACTTTAAAGTTTAACCAAAACCGCACAAATCAACTCTAAACGGAGTTCTGTAACATTTCAGTGAGCAAAAGCTGCTCCGTTTACATTAAAGTCATTGATAAAAACAACCACAACGAACCTGCTGGCCCGTTTGGGTTTTACATTCCTGCTGCTGGTCGTTACAGAACTCCAGCAGATAAGATCACACACACTACTTTTCACACAGATCTGAAGCCTGCTGCAGTCCTTTCTGATTTAATGTGGAAGAATAAAAACACAGTTCTGAGCCATTTGGTTCTGGTCCGACTTGCCGTTTGACCAAACAGACAAAGGAAGTTGTGAGCATCACACAAACAGAACCAGAGCTGTCAGTGTGTGAGCTGCAGCAAATAACTGCTGTCCTCATAAATCAGCAGCTCTTCATTACAGCCAGAGTGTTAACCCGACCACAGTAGTGTCTCGGTGCATGACTAGGATTCCTCCTCCATGAGGACAAACACAATCAGGGTGTGTGTCGCTGCAACATCGAGAAATCAGATGAGCAATATTACTAAAACATCAAACACAGAGCTGTAAAAATGATTCATCTTTTACAGATTTCTATTGTTTTTTTGTCTCTTAAATGTTTCAGATCAGCAAACCAATAAAGCAAATAACCTGAGTAAATACAACGTTTCCAATGATTTATTTTATTAAAGGAACAATGATACACAAACCAGCCTGGTTCTATGTGAAATTATGAATCAGCTGTTCTTAGCTGAGTTCAGTTCCACCAGCCACACCCACCTGATCACTAATACACCTGATCATCAACACACCTGATCACCAGCACACCTGATCACTAATACACCTGATCATCAACACACCTGATCACCAGCACACCTGATCACCAGCACACCTGATCACCAACACACCTGATCACCAGCACACCTGACCACTTATGGTGCGTTCGATTTACCTCGGAAGTCGGAACTCGGAACTAGGAATGACGTCACACCCGAGCTAACAGCGTTCTGGTTTCCGTAGTCGGAGAAGTTGGAATTCCAATTATTCAGTTTAACTTTTTTATTTTTATTTTATTTTTTACTTTTTTATCAGGTCAAATAGGTAAAAAACAAACACGTATGATTGACTGTTGGTGCGTTTGATTTGTCTGATTATTTTACAAGACACACATATAAGAGTGTTTTTGAAATAAAAGTTACATGTAGCGCTTGCATCTCTAATTTGAACAAACTAAAAGTTTTGTTTATTAGTCGTATGTGTTCGTTGAGAGCTACCTAAACAGCAGTTTTCGAGGGCGCTGCCATCTTGGATTTCGAGGTCGGAGTTCTGAAAAACGTCCGAGTTTCCGACTGGGAGTTCCGACTTTGCGGGGCATTTTATTTGATTTTTCCTACTCGGAAGTCGGAATTTCCGAGTTCCGAGGACAAATCGAACGCACCATAATACACCTGATCACCAACACACCTGATCACCAGCACACCTGATAATAACACACCTGATCACCAACACACCTGATCACTAAAACACCTGATCACCAGCACACCTGATCACCAGCACACCTGATCACCAGCACACCTGATCACCAGCACACCTGATCACCAACACACCTGATCACCAGCACACATGATAATAACACACCTGATCACCAACACACCTGATCACCAACACACCTGATCACCAGCACACCTGATGACCAAAACACCTGATCACCAGCACACATGATAATAACACACCTGATCACCAACACACCTGATCACTAAAACACCTGATCACCAGCACACCTGATCACCAGCACACCTGATCACCAGCACACCTGATCACCAACACACCTGATCACATGGTGCGTTCGATTTACCTCGGAAGTTGGAACTCGGAACTAGGAGTGACGTCACACCCGAGTTAACAGCGTTCTGGTTTCCGTAGTCGGAGAAGTTGGAATACCAATTATTCAGTTTAACTTTTTTATTTTTATTTTATTTTATTTTTTACTTTTTTATCAGGTCAAATAGGTAAAAAACAAACACGAATGATGGACTGTTGGTGAGTTTGATTTGTCTGTTTATTTTACAAGACACACATATAAGAGTGTGTTTAAAATAAAAGTTACATGTAGCGCTTGCATCTCTAATTTGAACAAACTAAAAGTGTTGTTTATTAGTCGTATGTGTTCGTTGAGAGCTACCTAAACAGCAGTTTTCGAGGGCGCTGCCATCTTGGATTTCGAGGTCGGAGTTCTGAAAAACGTCCGAGTTTCCGACTGGGAGTTCCGACTTTGCGGGGCGTTTTATTTGATTTTTCCTACTCGGAAGTCGGGATTTCCGAGTTCCGAGGACAAATCGAACGCACCAACAGCACACCTGATCACTAATACACCTGATCACCAACACACCTGATCACCAGCACACCTGATCACCAACACACCTGATCACAGCACACTTGATCACTAATACACCTGATCACCAGCACACCTGATGACCAAAACACCTGATCACCAGCACACATGATAATAACACACCTGATCACTAAAACACCTCATCACCAGCACACTTGATCACCAGCACACCTGAGCAAAAACACACCTGATCACTAACCCACCTGATCACTAAAACACCTGATCACCAGCACACTTGATCACCAGCACACCTGATCACCAACACACCTGATCACAGCACACTTGATCACTAATACACCTGATCACCAGCACACCTGATGACCAAAACACCTGATCACCAGCACACATGATAATAACACACCTGATCACTAAAACACCTCATCACCAGCACACTTGATCACCAGCACACCTGAGCAAAAACACACCTGATCACTAACCCACCTGATCACTAAAACACCTGATCACCAGCACACTTGATCACCAGCACACCTGATCACCAACACACCTGATCACAGCACACTTGATCACTAATACACCTGATCACCAGCACACCTGATGACCAAAACACCTGATCACCAGCACACATGATAATAACACACCTGATCACTAAAACACCTCATCACCAGCACACTTGATCACCAGCACACCTGAGCAAAAACACACCTGATCACTAACCCACCTGATCACTAAAACACCTGATCACCAGCACACTTGATCACCAGCACACCTGATCACCAACACACCTGATCACCAAAACACATGATCATTAACACACCTGACCACTAACACACTTGATCACAAACAGGTTGCAGGTCTGTGTTACTGATCAAATATGTTAGCGATCAGGGGCCTCATTTATAAAGCTTGCTTATGCACAAAACACCTGATCACTAACATGATTGATCATTAACACACTTGATCACTTCCATACCTGATCACTAATATACCTGGTCACTAAGACATCTGATTATTAACACACTTGATCAATAACACACCTGATCACTAATATACCTGATCACTAACACACCTGATCCCACACATTCTTGATCACCAACACACCTGATCACCAACACACCTGATCACTAACAGTCCACAGGTCTGTGTTAGTGACCAGGTATGTTAGCGATCAGGGGCCTCATTTATAAACCTTGCTTATGCACTAAACACCTGATCACTAATAAAACTGGTCACTAACACACCTAATCACAACACAGCTGATATTTAATAAACCTGATCATCAAAACACCTGATAACTAACACACCTGATCACTAAAAGATCTGATCACCAACACGTCTAATCAGCAACAAACCTGATCACAAACACACCTGATCACTAATATACCTGATCACTAACACACCTGATGACCAACACACCTGATCACTAATATACCTGATCACTAACACACCTGATGACCAACACACCTGATCACTAATATACCCCAATCACTAACACACTTGATCACTCACACGCCTGATGACCAACACACATGATCACTAACACTCCTTATCACTAACGTACCTGATCACTGACACACCTGATAACTAATACACAGGCTGCAGGTCTGTGTCAGCTTGCTTACACACAAAACGGGGTCTAAAAACAGCGTATGTGACTTTCTACACAAAGTTTGAAGAATGGGAAAGAATGGAAATGTGTTTAGGGATGGTATTTAGTTGAAAAGAGAAGAAATGAATCCCGAAGACAAGAAATTTCTGTGAAAAGTTAAATCTTCTCTAATCTGATGTTGTTTTAATATTTAAAGATAAAAAATGTCCACGGATTTATGAGAATTAAGCAGATAATTACTTAAATATCTCCTAAACTCACACTGATTTAGACAAAATTTTATTGTCGACATAAAATAACTTTTTTATTTAAAATAAAAAAATCAAACAGTGAACACAGAAACGTTTAAATCACGGCTGATGATCAGATGTGACTCCTAACTGATCAGACCTATATGCTACCCACAATGCATCAGGAGACTCTGAAATTCAAACAAAACCACCTTCATCTGAGGGTAACAAAAAGTCATTATGCAGAATATTTGATAAATGGACATAAATACAGAAGTGAGGTGGTGTGAGACGTTAGGAATGATTTATCCTAATAGAACAGACTTTATTGGTACAACAGTGGGGAATTCCCTTGTTAAGGCAGCACATACACTTAGACCATACACCACCAACGGTTTTGTTTTGGGAGCTTTTTAAAAAATAAAAATATCGTTATTGGAATATTTTTAGCTCCAGTCTAAAAGTTTGTAAAATATTATTTTCCTGGATTATTTGAAGCAGGATTTTAAGATGTTTAATATTTTAAAGCAGCAGGAGCGAAAACCAACTCCTGCTCTGACGGGACGGGAAGGTTCTCGCCCCTCCTTTGTGTGAATCTGATCAGCACGCAGCAGCTGAAGCGTCTTTTAATTCCACTAAGAGGAGCAGCGGGGGAGACGGGGGAGGGAGGTGACGCTGCAGAGACAGACGCCCTGCAGAGGCTCATGAAACATTGATGAGGAGGACGAGGCTCTTTCTCACCCCTCAGACACAAAGCAGGAGGGACAGCGATGTGCTCCTGATATGTTTGTGCTGTTTTGGACACGCCCCCTCCCACATGGTAATCCTCACCCCTCCCACATTGAGCTGGGGGGAGAGATCCCAAACAACAAAAGAGGCAGTAGGAGATGATGATGATGGTGTTTACAGGCATCACGTTTTCAGGTTACGTCTTCCTGTTGTTGCACAAATTCAGACAAGCTGAAGCTCCGCCCACTTTGGATTTCAAAACAATGGTTTGGCTTTACATCAGACCACGACCATCTGCTCCTTTTTACACCAATAATCAGTCCTTTTCAGCTGGTTTTTATCCGTTTTTAATAAATGATTTATGAATAAAATATTTGGTTAATGTGTTTATAATCAGATCTTCCATCCACCTGCGTTTTTATCTGCTCGTGTTTACTGATCCTTCACGACTGGAAAGGCCTCCAAGCTGTGAATTCTGGGAAATGTAGTTCCCCTGAATATGTTAGATAACAGAGTGAAGCCCAAACACCTCCCGGTTTATTCCAGCATCAGTCTGAGAGTAAAAACCTCCCATGAGGCTGTTCAGCAGACTCGTTTGCCTCCATAATTGCTTCGATCCCAATGGCGGATACTTCGCTCGATACTCCTCTTTGAGACGTCCTGCTGACATCTCTCTTACACTGTAATAATCACTGACTGCTTCCATATTCATCCTCCCACTGGGAATGGAACCGACAGCCTGTTTCAGGAGGCGAGGCGCTGCTCTGAAGCACCTGAGCCTCTGGAGGGACGAGGCAGGATCATCAGCCCCAGAGTCCGCCGTAGCTTCACGGGAACGTAAAGATCTTTACATATCTCCCATTTACGTCAGCAGATCTGATCCTCCCAACGAGGAAACTGTCTGAGAAGTTTATAAAAACTCTTATCTGGAAGGTAAAAGTCAAAAACAAACCTGGAAAAACAAACATCAGGGAGTTTTTCCTTAAGTAAACAGTTATGAACTGAATTTAGAAAAGTCTGCCCCACTGATTCATCATTTCTAGTAAAAACCTCAGCAGCTTTCAGCTCAGAGCCACACAAACCACCTCCAGCTGGATCAAAGCCAGCGAGTCACTTTCAGAGCCCGGCCGAAGGGTTCTGAAGGTTTCTGAGGGTCGATCCTGCAGCACACAGAAGACCAGCTCCATTAACCTTCGTCTAATTTCAGCCTGATGGTAAATTTTACACCTTAAAACCATCTGATGTCTCTGTGCTCTGGAGGACTAAAAACAGCTGATTCAGTGACTACAGGCTGAGCTCATCTTCACGCACCAGGGTCACGGTGTCAGAAATAAACCGAACTTACTGACGGAAGCATCCAGCTGCTCTGTAAACTAGACCAAAACAAAAATACAGCCACTAATGATTTAATTAGGAAAAACCAACAAAACCTGAGTGAAGCCAAACAACACGCCTGAGAAATGAGACGAGAGCTTTTTGATGGTTTAAATCACAGCTTTAAAAACACCCAAATGGAATTCTGGGTAACCAAAAACTCAGAATAAAGATGTTTTCACTGCTAACTGATCTGCTGCACAGGTTTTTAATAGGAGATGTCTGCAGTAAAGATCATCGTCCCAATCCCAGAATTTAGAGATCGTATTAGAACAGCTGGTCACGCCCACTGGTCACTGATCGCTAATCAGTGGCGGCTCGTCCATACGGGGCGCTGCCCCACCAGTCTCACAGGAGAATATAGGAATCACACATTATAAAAAAACATGAAAACGATCTCTACATCATACACACTATAAGTGCTGTGTATAATCTGCATTTAAGTGTAGCTTAAAAATGTTCTCTCACACTTTTACATTGACCGAATCATTTGTGACGTATTTTCTGTTCCTTTTGGGCGTGACAGTTTTTACCATCGACCTACGCTATAGCTGGTGCATGTGCGCCGGATCCCCCTCCAGTACAAAAGAATAGGAGAGCCTTTGGGCGCAGACGTTTGTGATCGAAGCATGCGCTGAAGACCCGAGTCTCAGATCAGGACGTTCACCCGGAACTCTGAGCCAATAGAATAGCTTGTTGTTGAGTTTTTTTCGGCTGGCTTTCGTATTGACCAATCACAGGATGAGAAGCACCGTAAACCGGAAAATGATGGAATGTGGCGTCAGAGATTTGTAAACACTCTCCATCCGGGAAAAACAGCTTAAAACAGTCAAGAATCAGCTCAGTGTGACGTTGGGACATAGGATTACACGAACAGAGTGGATTTTTTTACTATAATGAATTATAACCATAAAACAGCAAAGGTAAGACTGAATTTATGCTTTTGACTTAATGAAATGAGGTGTTTTGCTGCTGCGTTCTGCGACTTGCTCTGTGATTTTTGCAGGTAGAGTAATGGTACTTATACTGTTGTAAAGAGGAGAGTCTGGGCTTTAATTTAAATGACGGCTTCTGTGGTTAGGATCTTATTGCACTGTCGCTAATGTGTACTTTTCTCAATATGTGTATTTAGTGTTGTTATATGGCCTTATCTTTTAGCAGCTTGTTGTCATTGGGTGGTGTTGAGGTAGAAAACGTGGATTCTATCGTTTAGAAGAGCTTCTTCCTGTTAGGCACGTGTGCAGTTTGCATATGTTGGTGAATATTAAGTATGTTTTTGGAACAACTGTGCTGGAAGTGCACGTGAACTCGGTACTGGGTCCGTCGGGTTCAAGCTGTGTGACACATAAGAATGTAATTTGGCGTCCCCCAGTAGTGATATGTGGTTAGATCTCATCTGAAAAATGTGCCAGCCACCACTGTCTCTAACTACTCTCTAGTTTTAAATCACCTGGGCTGCTTCTGCCAATAAGATCCTTACACGAGGAGCTGGAGCTGGGCTCAGTGAAAATGTGAACTTTATGTTTCAAATCTCTGATTTAATTTCACTTTTACTCTGATTACTTTGTTGACATGTCAGCTCTTTATTATCATCAGCATCATCAACCTTAGAGTTTGGAAATAATCTGGATTATAACCTGAAACAGCAGAAACCAGGAGGCACCGATGTGAAAATGTGGGCCGATATCCTGATATTATTGCTGTTATGGCTGATAACTGATAAGCTTGCAGAAACAACAACACAAATAAACACACAACTCTGGAAACTCAAAGCTAGCTGCAGCCTCACTGGAGGCTTTACGAACTCAGACCGGCCGTTTGGTCCAAACACAGAGTTTCACCCACTAGGACGACTGCAAACGTATTTAATACAGAATAAAGAGTTGAGTTGATTTTCATGACTCAAACTCGTCACATCTCGTTTTATCTCAACAATAAAACACTTGAGTGTTTTATTTTATCAGAGATATAAAAACCTACCAGATATCTGTTGATTCAACATCAGACAAATTAAAGGTCAAAGCAGAGTTCATAAATGAGGTGGATGAACGTGCAGGAGCCAAATAACTTTATGTTTTTATAAACTGGTTAAACTTCAGACTCATGCTGATCTCTGACAGATTAACCAGCAGATTAGCACGGTCGTCAAGGTTACAGAAAACTGTTCAACTCATCTGAAGCTTTGCAGCACATAAACTTCTTCGTACAAACAGACAATCGTAAAAAACGTCACATTGTCAGAGTTAATAAGCTACAATCGTCTGTTTGTTGGAATCTCTGGAATCTCATCTCCATGAATGTCAGCGTTGTGGAGCTCTTTACTCCATCAGCTCATCTGCCTCCAAAACATCTGAGTGTGGATTTAAAGTTTCTCGCACTCGTGACAAACGTGATGACAGAGGATCGTGTAAAGAAAAGAGTTTGTTCAGAACTCTGCAGAAAATCTTTTCTGTTTGCTTGATTAGAAACATGATGTGAGTCAGACGTTTGACACAATAATTCACTCAGCAGATAAAAAGCTGAGTCCTAATGAGCTGCTGAGTGATGCGTGGTGAGGAGGAGGAGCAGCGAAGGCATGCAGGTCAGTGTGAAACTCCCTCCTCTGTGCTGGCCCTCAGCAGTCAGCAGCCGATGGGGTTTATTGGTGTCGGTGTGGGACTGGGGCAAGGCGCGGCTCACAAACTCAGAGTTTACAGAGATAAAGCTGCTGACTCACTCTGATATATATTATTAGGGGTTAAAACAGATCAGAACCTAAAATAACCTTTAATAACCAGAAAGCGTGAGCCAGACTCCAGCTGGAGCTCCTTCTAGGATCTGAACCTCCAAGAGTGAACTCCCTCCCCTCCACAGCGTTTTATACATTCTTACCTTGAAGCTGTTTGAATCGGCCTTCCAGCTGGTTGTAGTTAAAAGCAGCCTGACCGGAGAACCCGGGGTCGGGACTGGACCTTCTCATGAGGCTGAGGCTGGGGCTCGGGCCCCGACCCGGGCTGGCAGACTGAGAAGGTCCAGGGCCACCCGAGGATGGGGATAAGGCACCGGCATAGTCCGAGGTCGGGGAGAGGGGTGAGATGGATCTGGGGAGGGAGCTGGTAGCGCTCTGAAGCTCCATGATGAAACTCCAGAGAGGACAGAGGAGGACTCAGAAGGGACAAGTCCAAAGAGGCATGAAGGAGAAACTTCAGGGTCCAGCAGAATTCAACCCAATCCTTGGTAGCACCAGAGCGTTTCACCAAAAAGATTAAATCCAGGATAAAAAAGAACTTGATTCTAAAAGATGTACATAAGAAACCCTGAGTGTAGATTGAGTGATCTTCTCTAAGCACCACGGCAGGACTGAACGGTGGAGGAGAGAAGAAGAGCTGCAGAGTTTCTGTTTCTGCTGGCTCAGCACACGCACCACGGCGACACCAACATCACGCCTCCGTCTTCCTTCACCCATCCATCATCAATGTCCTGAGAGATCACACCTTCCCCCCAATCAGGCACACACCCATCCTCCAATCAAACAGACACAAGCACACACACACACACACACACACACCCTGGCTGAGGAGGAGGAAGAGCGCCGAGAGGAGACGTAGAGAAGGAGGGAGGTGGAGAATGAAAGCGTGGGTTTGTCCTCTGGTGTGCAGCAGCAGCAGCAGCTCAGACACTGAAAACACCTTTCAGATGCAGCGAAACCCGAAAGGGGAGGGGCTGCAGGAAGGAGCGGTTACTCCTCCTGGTGACCAATCACTGAGCTCAGATTAGACATGATGTCATGGGCTCATTAACATAAGAGGCGGGGCAGGAGGAGGGCAGGAAAGGAGGAGAAACAGACTTTCTGTTCACACTGGAGAAGGAAAAGTTAGATTTGAACTTTTCCTGCAGAACAACTTTTAGATTAATGACATGTAAGTGGAACAGAAACAAGTTACGTCCAACATTTGTGATCAACTTTGGTGCAATCTGATGTTTTAACTCCAGTGGAGGCTTAGTGGTTTTATAAAGAACTGAACAAAACCACTGCATCATGAAAAAGTTTAAACTAAACATTTCCATCTTATGGAAAGCCAAGAAGAAATCAGAGTTCCAAAGACAACAGATTCTGATCAGAAAAACTTTAAGAGAAAACGTAAAAAAATTATTACTGAGGGGATGAGGAAATAGGGTGGAGCGTGTGTGTGTGTGTGTGTGTGTGTGTGTGTGTGTGGACTCTGAGCTCATCTCTCACTCACAGACATCCAAACATCCTGAGAAACTCTTCACTCTAATATTAGAAGCTCTTCCTGTCTGAGTCCCACCAGTACTTCCTGATTCAACAGATTGCTCATCATGCGCACACACACACACACACACGCACGCACGCGCGCACGCACACACACACACACACACACACACACACACACACACACGGCAGCTTAACAAACATGGAAGTTTTGGAATGAGGTAGAGGCGGGAAACTAATTTGTTGCTCTCAGTGCATCACTTCCTGCATTGCTGAGCTGACAGACAAGCAGAAGGTCAAAGGTCACAACTCTCAGACAATTCCCGGAACAAATATTCATCTGAAAAAACAACAACTGCACAAAAATGGTTTTCACATTTGTGTTGTCACTGTGCAAAGATCCTGCAGAGGTCAAAGGTCACCATTTAAGGATGAAACTGCGTGTCCTCCCTTGTTTCATAGCAACTTCATAAACATGAACTTTGACCTCAGATTTAAGATCCACCAAAGCTTTCACCTCTACTAGTGCTTACAGAGGAGCAGATTACCAGGAGCAACAGTAAAGATGGTCTTAAGAAACCAGGTGTAAGAGAAGGAACCAGGTGTACCAAAGGGAACCAGGTGTACCAGAGCGAACCAGGTGTACCACAGGAAACCAGGTGTATTAAAGGAAACAAGGTGTACCACAGGGAACCAGGTGTATTAAAGGAAACAAGGTGTACCACAGGGAACCAGGTGTATCAGAGCAAACCAGGTGTACCAGAGCGAACCAGGTGTACCAGAGCGAACCAGGTGTACCAGAGCGAACCAGGTGTACCAGAGTGAACCAGGTGTATCAGAGCGAACCAGGTGTACCAGAGTGAACCAGGTGTATCAGAGCGAACCAGGTGTACCAGAGTGAACCAGGTGTATCAGAGCGAACCAGGAGTACCAGAGCGAACCAGGTGTACCACAGGGAACCAGGTGTATTAAAGGAAACAAGGTGTACCAGAGAGTGTATATGAGGGAACCTGGTGTATCAGAGAACCAGGGGCCTCATTTATCAACCGTACTTACATACAGATCTGTGCGTATTTCGTGCGTGGGAATGATTTTACACATTGTGTGGTATTTACCAATTTGTACTTATGCGTGAAAACGTTCCTAAATATAAGAACAGCTCTGACCATGCGTAGGAACAGCATCTAGTGGCAGAACGAGGAAACCGCAATTCTGAAGGTCTCAGTGATCCACGCGTGTTCCTCATCCACTAATTATTTTACCCAATAAATAATTATTTGGTGGAAAAACAGCTGAGTCACATTATTGGTGCTAAAACACCCGTGACCCACGGGAATCTGACATTGTAGAACGGCTGATTTCGTGTTATTTTGTAATGACAATGTTTACTCTTCCCATGTTTATGTTTTAAATCATTTTGAATTTATTTATTTATTATGTTTTAATTTAATTTAATTATTTTGTCCTTGTGAAGCGCAACGTGATTTTGCTTGAGATGCGCTATATAAAAGATCGTTTCTAGGGCTGCATATTAGGAAAACCTGTGATTTGCGATAACAGTGCTTAATATTGCGATAACGATATTACTTGCGATAAATGAATAAATACTTAAATCTGCAGTTTTTGTATATATACTTTAGACACACCACTTCATCCTCTATCATTAGTATTAATACAGTAACAAAATAAAATCATGCGAGTTTACGTTACATTGCGACGCTCTCTAAGCTAACTCAGGTGTTTGCTAGCCATCCAAATGAAGTGCCGTCCACCTAGGCACCAAGGCATCTAACCTATAAGAACACAACCGTTTGGCCAAATGGGTGAAGGCTCTATTTGATTCGTCAAAAACGTCATGCTTCCGTTTGATTGACAAAATGTATCATGTGTAGCAAAAATCTGAAATGACCATTAATTGCGATATTTTTCTGTTCTTTGCGATATGCCTATTGCGCAGGCTGATATTGCGATAACGATATATTTGCGATATATTGTGCAGCCCTAATCGTTTCTTATTATTATTGGAGGATTTAGCAGAGCAGAGTGCACTCCGGAGGGAACGGCTCTTCCGTGAGCGCAGCGCACTGATCCGATTCCAGTCCAGATTCTATTTTACAAATAAAACAACCTCCAGAACCTCCTCTGCTCCCTGATCATTCACGCGTTGTCAAGTGTCCGGTGCTTCGATCTCGATGTCAATAAAGTTTTTCTTTTTTGTCCGGGAAGAACCCAGGGAATTCCCTCCCGATCTGAGGACGTAGTGTGACCAAATATGGTTAATTTCTGTATGTAAATGACGGTAAACAGGCACGAGCACCAGAGTACGCACAGGTGGGATTTATCATCAAACGATTGTGGAGGAACATGCGTACGAGAGGCCACCACATGTTTCATAAATCAGGACATTGACTGTTCGTACACACATTCTAAATTTCATCCGTAGGAGGGAATATAGGAACATTTCTACCAACGTTTGATAAATGAGGCCCCTGGTGCACCAAAGGGAACCAGGTGTACCAGAACGAACCAGGTGTATTAAAGGAAACAAGGTGTACCAGAGGAAAAAAGGGGGACCAGAGGGAACCAGCATGTTCTAGTTGTTTAGTTGATGAATTAGGTGTGTTGGAGCAGCAAAACAACTAAAACACGCTGGATAGCAGCATGAGGACCACAGCTCTAACCATTTTTCTTCTTTCTTATTTAAACAGTTTCTGATTTTCCAGATGAAACATCTCTGATTTTATTTTCAGAATTTCTACCCGACTGAATGTTTGTGAATTTCGTTTTCATCCAACAGCAACAAATAAAATGAAAACATCTCTAGCCCCCCCACACACAGTGTTCAGAGGTCGGAGGTCAGAGGTCAGGTCAGAGCAAACAGACAACAGATGGACCAAACATTTCTGCAGCTGATCCAAACTCCATGAGCGGTGGAGAGGATCAGAGCGCGCTCTGTTCTGCTGCTCAGGCATCACGGCGTGTTTCTCGCCGTCATCTGGTTTCCTCGTGGTTCGGCCCCTCAGGGCGGCCTCGCTGACAAACCAAACGCACCATTCATGAAGCCTGAGCAGAACTAGAGGGTCAGAACCATTCTGGGTTTCTGGGTTAAATGCTGTCTTTTCTGTGTTCTTGGTTCTGTTTTCTGTATCTGGGGCTGTTGATGCATTCATGGGTCGAACATGTGGCGCTGCCGTGGAGAATGTCACACAAACACGTCGTCTCGCCCTCCGGACCACACAATGGCATTCCTGTTTGGGTCAGAGTAGCAAAACGGGCCGACTGCACGGAGGTGATGAGGACAGTTTCCTGTTTGTCATAAGAAACAAGAAGCTGTGGTTTTTAAACAAATATGGCTGTTTGGGTTCTGGGTTTTAGGCTGGTGTGCTTTATCTGCAGTCTGGGTCGGTATGGACCAGTTATCTCCACAGAACCAAAGTTTAACAAGTAAAAAAAACAGGGAAGAGTGAAGGAAAAGTTGATCTTATCTGTGAGATATGGATTATAAACCTCTGAGCTATATACTTATCTCACAACAGATAAGGACATTCAGGGCGGAAATAAAAAATTTGGAAAATGTGAGCAGGTTAAAAAAATAACGAAAGATTAAATTCCATAAGCAATAAAAGAGAAGAATAAAAAGCTGCATGACTTTTACTTAAAAACCCTAAAGTTCACAAACCCTTTAAAAATAACCCGGTCACACCAACATTCCCAACATTCCAGCATGTGGTTCTCTGAACAGGAAGTGACACACACATTCTCCTGTGTGTGAGCGTTTCAGCGTCTCTATGGCTGGTTCTGGTTCTGATCACCGACCAGCTGAGTGGGTCTGCATCACTAAATAAATCAGACCACTACATGTGATTTATTATTTTAAAATACATTTAGTACCTCGCTGAAAGCCTCAAACAGGCATGGAGTTGTCCAAAACCAACAGAACATGTGATCGTGTCACAGATCAGCTGATCCGGTTTGACCTCCTGATGACGGATCCACACAGCCAGCAGCTTTGTCCTCCAGCTGACTTTAACGGTCTGAGATCAGCTACATTTCATATTTATTTGATATTTTGCTTCGTGTATTTAGAGATACACTGACTCTGGTTCTGAGAACTGACACGTTAACCGATTCTTGTACAGCTCGAACCTACCAGTGACGATCATCTTAAAAAAATTATATTTAACAGGGCGTGGGAGGAGTTTGGTGAGACCATGGAACAAGACTTCCGTACGGCTTCGAGGAGATTCTGGTCCACCATCCGGCGTCTCAGGAGGGGAAAGCAGTGCACTACCAACACTGTTTACAGTGGGGAGGGTGTGCTGCTGACCTCGACTCGGGACGTTGTGAATCGGTGGGCCGTGTACTTCGAAGACCTCCTCAATCCCACCGGCACGTCTTCCAGGATGGAAGCAGAGTCTGGGGACTTTGGGTTGGGCTCTCCAATCTCTGGAGCTGAGGTCACTGAGGTGGTCAAAAAACTCCTCGGTGGCAAGGCTCCGGGGGTGGATGAGATCCGCCCGGATTTCCTTAAGGCTCTGGATGCTGTGGGGCTGTGTTGGTTGACGCGGCTCTGCAATATCGCGTGGACATCGGGGGCAGTTCCACTGGATTGGCAGACCGGGGTGGTGGTCCCCCTATTTAAAAAGGGGGACCGCAGGGTGTGTTCCAACTACAGGGGGATCACACTCCTGAGCCTCCCTGGTAAGGTCTATTCAGGGGTTCTGGAGAGGAGGGTCCGTCGGATAGTCGAACCTCGGATTCAGGAGGAGCAATGTGGTTTTCGTCCTGGCCGTGGAACACTGGACCAGCTCTATACCCTTGGGGGGGTCCTGGAGGGTGCGTGGGAGTTCGCCCAACCAATCTACATGTGTTTTGTGGATTTGGAGAAGGCGTTCGACCGCGTCCCTCGGGGGGCCCTGTGGGGGGTACTCTGGGAGTATGGGGTACCAGGCCCCTTGATACGGGCTGTTAGGTCCCTGTACAACCAGTGTCAGAGCTTGGTCCGCATTGCCGGCAGTAAGTCGGGCTTGTTTCCGGTGAGAGTTGGACTCCGCCAAGGCTGCCCTTTGTCACCGATTCTGTTCATAACTTTTATGGACAGAATTTCTAGGTGCAGCCAAGGTGGTGAGGGGATCCGTTTTGGTGACCTAAGGATCAGGTCTCTGCTTTTTGCAGATGATGTGGTCCTGTTGGCTTCATCAGAACGTGATCTCCGGCTTTCGCTGGAGCAGTTCGCAGCCGGGTGTGAAGCAGCTGGGATGAAAATCAGCTCCTCTAAATCCGAGACCATGGTCTTGAGTCGGAAAAGGGTAGAATGCCTTCTCCAGGTCAGGGACGAGGTCCTGCCCCAAGTGGAGGAGTTCAAGTATCTCGGGGTCTTGTTCACGAGTCTCTGATCTCATGAATTTTCAGTGTCTTTGCCATGTTGCAGGAAGTACAAGAGAATGCACGCTACAGCCACAGCACAGCCGAGAATCCACCACTTCTGGTGTGGAGTTCCCATTGCTGCTCAGGTTACAGAGCCCCTGGAACACCTAAGAAGTAATGTGAGCAGGAAGCCTCTGGAATCTTCACTGACATTGAGATGACCTGCCCACTATAAGGACAAGCCCCCTTTGAAGTCAGACTTTGCCTCCTGACCACGGTCTAGGTGTCAGGACGTTCTGTACCTTAAAATGGCTGAGATGGATCCAAACTGCGTCTTTCGGTGATCTTGACTTTTATTGGTGTCATCAGAACTTGGTATATATGGCCCCTCCTACTTTGGACTGGACCAGTTCTTGCGTTTGATAGCTTGATGACGATCCACTCTTCTGGTTTTAGGTGTTATGGATCCTGTGAAAAAGACAGAACCTGGAGGCAGTAAATTTGCATTTGACACATCTGTACTGCACAAAACATTTCTCATGTAATCAGCTAACGTAACTTGCTCTGTAGCTGTGTCTAGGTCTTTAGAAAATGTGGGCAGACGAAAAGCTCTGCCATTAATACTTTCAAATGGAGTTAGCCCTTTATTTGTTGGGACTATTCTCATGTAAAGCTTCACTAAGTCTAAACATTCAGGCCATGGTCTTTTTTATCTCTGCCATAGCTTTTCTTAGCCTTAGCTTCAGTTCCATTTGTTCTTTTCACTAATCCTGCACTTTGCAGATTTTCATTTCTTTATTTAAGGACAGTGCACATTAATCAACATTTCTGTAAATGTGCCAGTGTTAGCCAGCAGGCTAATTTTCAACTGTAGTCCATGGTAAGCACAGTGATTCTTTAATGACATTTTCAGGTGTTCAGCCATTTTATTTATCACTATAAATGACTTCTGGTATTCCATGGTTAGGAATAATATTTTTACAAATAGCGTGGACTACTGTGATGGCGTCTACTTGTTTAGATTGTATAATCTCAACCCATTTTAGAAAAAGCATCAATCATTTGTAAACAATACTTATGTTGACCACTTTGATTTAATTCTATGAAATTCATATGCATTGTTTGAAAAGAGAAAGTTAGGTTGTGGAAATGTTCCCCTTTTTGGTCTCACACATGTTTCACATGCTCTACAAATTTTTTTAAATAAGAATTTATTCCAAAGGTAGTAAAGTATTTGTTAATTATATCCTGCATTCCCCCCTGTTTGACATTTGGCACATCACATGCCATATGTCAAAATGGCTGCAGCTTTAAAAAGTGAGTTAGGCAGAATAGGCTTGTCACATACTATATGGAGAACTAGAGTTTGTTTCAATATGAAATATGCCTTTTCAGTTTCTATCAACTACGGTACATGATCTGTCATAACCACAGGTATCACGTGGACTATATCCATGAGAGGTTGTGTTTTGTTTTGTTTTTCTCTTGTCTATTGTCCTATATAGAATCTATTTTATTGTTTCAACCAGTTAATCATTACCACTGCCATGGGCATTGTTTCACCAAAATCAGTCATTTTCTTGTAATTTTTATCAAATTTAGAATAAGATTTTAAGACTTGTATATTATCTTTGAGCTCAACAACTAAGTTGGTCCCACTTAGAAAGAAAAAAAAAAATACATGCAAAGCAACCAGAATGAAAAAACAACTATCAAATTAAATCCCTTTATTGAGGATTTCTAACTGTTTTCTAATCATAGTTATCTTTCATCTTCTAGTTTGTTATATATTTGTAATCTTGTTTCTGTGATCATTACATGCCTTTATGATTCATTTTGTTGTTTTTGTGAAGCATTTTGTGATTTTTTTTATGATAAATTCTACATTCATTTATTTATTCAATTTCTTCAGTACTCATTAATTACAGTAAAGACAATGGTCCCAAATTAACCTAATAGATATAATATCTCCCACATTATTAATTATCGTGCTGCATAAATACCATAAAATAAACTCTAATGGCTAAATGCCTGCTCGTAAGGACAGAATAAATCAAACTCAATCTTATTTTGCATTTTACAGTGGGAAACCACTTTTAAAACCATCAGAGAGAAATAAATCAGATCAATAATGCAAAAATGCTATTTTTTTTTTTTTATATCCCAAAAATAATTCAACAAATTAAAGCAGCCATAACCCTCAAACAAACATAATGGTATTATTATGATTATTAATTTACAGTATTCTTTTTATTTATTTTCCCCAGCTAAATGACTGTAGTTTGTTCTTCTCTGGAAGACTCTGCAAGCTCTGTCACACAAAGCTTTGCATTGTTCTTGGAAACCGCCCTAAAGGGTTCCATCTTGAGGATGAGGGAAAACCTGGATGTTTCCTCCCCTCTTCTAGTGTCTATGGGTGGAAAACATACATTGTGGGGGGTTTGATCGGTGGGACATAAGGAAGTAGATCTGTCAAGGCTGGGTACAATTTATTAGGTGTGGGAGTCGCCAGGCCTGTGAGTGTAAGAAGTTGAGCGACAGCTGCTCCTTGATAAGTTTCTGGTGTCGCTGGTGAATTAACCACTAAAGTGACTGGGGTTTCATTGTCTTCGGGCCTAACAAACATATTTTTATTTTTTGTTCAGCACTTTGGTCAGCTGTCATGCTGTGGATAAATGTGCTATATAAATAAATCTGGATTGGATNCTCCGACAGAACTTCGAACACGTCCCGGGGGAGGCGGGGGACATTGAGTCCGAATGGACCATGTTCCGTGACTCCATTGTCGAGGCGGCTGACCGTAGCTGTGGCCGCAGGGTGGCCGGTGCCTGTCGTGGCGGCAATCCCCGAACCCGCTGGTGGACACCGGCGGTTAGGGATGCTGTCAAGCTGAAGAAAGAGTCCTATCAGGTCTTTTTGGCCTGTGGGACTCCGGAGGCAGCTGATAGGTACCGGCAGTCCAAGCGGAATGCGGCTCGGGTGGTCGCAGAGGCAAAAACCCGGGCATGGGAGGAGTTCGGTGAGACCATGGAACAAGACTTCCGTACGGCTTCGAGGAGATTCTGGTCCACCATCCGGCGTCTCAGGAGGGGAAAGCAGTGCACTACCAACACTGTTTACAGTGGGGAGGGTGTGCTGCTGACCTCGACTCGGGACGTTGTGAATCGGTGGGCCGAGTACTTCGAAGACCTCCTCAATCCCACCGGCACGTCTTCCAGGATGGAAGCAGAGTCTGGGGACTTTGGGTTGGGCTCTCCAATCTCTGGAGCTGAGGTCACTGAGGTGGTCAAAAAACTCCTCGGTGGCAAGGCTCCGGGGGTGGATGAGATCCGCCCGGATTTCCTTAAGGCTCTGGATGCTGTGGGGCTGTGTTGGTTGACGCGGCTCTGCAATATCGCGTGGACATCGGGGGCAGTTCCACTGGATTGGCAGACCGGGGTGGTGGTCCCCCTATTTAAAAAGGGGGACCGCAGGGTGTGTTCCAACTACAGGGGGATCACACTCCTGAGCCTCCCTGGTAAGGTCTATTCAGGGGTTCTGGAGAGGAGGGTCCGTCGGATAGTCGAACCTCGGATTCAGGAGGAGCAATGTGGTTTTCGTCCTGGCCGTGGAACACTGGACCAGCTCTATACCCTTGGGGGGGTCCTGGAGGGTGCGTGGGAGTTCGCCCAACCAATCTACATGTGTTTTGTGGATTTGGAGAAGGCGTTCGACCGCGTCCCTCGGGGGGCCCTGTGGGGGGTACTCTGGGAGTATGGGGTACCAGGCCCCTTGATACGGGCTGTTAGGTCCCTGTACGACCAGTGTCAGAGCTTGGTCCGCATTGCCGGCAGTAAGTCGGGCTCGTTTCCGGTGAGAGTTGGACTCCGCCAAGGCTGCCCTTTGTCACCGATTCTGTTCATAACTTTTATGGACAGAATTTCTAGGTGCAGCCAAGGTGGTGAGGGGATCCGTTTTGGTGGCCTAAGGATCAGGTCTCTGCTTTTTGCAGATGATGTGGTCCTGTTGGCTTCGTCAGAACGTGATCTCCGGCTTTCGCTGGAGCAGTTCGCAGCCGGGTGTGAAGCAGCTGGGATGAGAATCAGCTCCTCTAAATCCGAGACCATGGTCTTGAGTCGGAAAAGGGTAGAATGCCTTCTCCAGGTCAGGGACGAGGTCCTGCCCCAAGTGGAGGAGTTTAAGTATCTCGGGGTCTTGTTCACGAGTGAGGGAAGGGTGGAGCGTGAGATCGACAGGCGGATTGGTGCTGCATCTGCAGTGA
This sequence comes from Aphyosemion australe, assembly GCA_006937985.1. NCBI lineage: Eukaryota > Metazoa > Chordata > Actinopteri > Cyprinodontiformes > Nothobranchiidae > Aphyosemion > Aphyosemion australe. The sequence continues at coordinate 5,390,678 of SSNS01000003.1, read as the reverse complement.
TGGGGGCGTTGTACCGGTCTGTCGTGGTGAAGAGAGAGCTGAGTCGAAAGGCGAAGCTCTCAATTTACCGGTCGATCTACGTTCCTACCCTCACCTATGGTCACGAGCTTTGGGTAGTGACCGAAAGAACGAGATCGCGGATACAAGCGGCCGAAATGAGTTTTCTTCGCAGGGTGGCTGGGCTCTCCCTTAGAGATAGGGTGAGGAGCTCGGTCATCCGGGAGGGGCTCGGAGTAGACCCGCTGCTCCTCCACATCGAGAGGAGCCAGTTGAGGTGGCTCGGGCATCTGATTAGGATGCCTCCTGGACGCCTCCCTGGTGAGGTTTTCCGGGCACGTCCAACCGGGAGGAGACCCAAAGGAAGACCCAGGACACGCTGGAGAGATTATGTCTCTCGGCTGGCCTGGGAACGCCTTGGGATTCCCCCGGAGGAGCTGGCCCAAGTGGCTGGGGAGAGGGAGGTCTGGGCTTCCCTCCTTAAGCTGCTGCCCCCGCGACCCGACTCCGGATAAGCGGGAGAAAATGGATGGATGGATGGATGGATATTTAACAGAGTTATTTTGTTTCTAAGTTCTAAATATGTAGGAAATTCCCATCCTGGAAGTCTAAACTTCCACATGGAAGCTCTGTTAGTGTGGAAGAATGCTTAGCAATGGTGAGTTCACATACCATAAAAATGCGAGCTTTCTAACTGCTGGTTATCACTGGTGCATTCATGGACCAGGATAAACATCAGAGTTTCAGATGAAGTTGATCCTGCTGATTTTTTCAGTGCATCTCTGGGTGTATGCTCCCCACTACTGATGGTGATTTATGACTTCTTCAGGTTGTTTCTCCTGAAGCCTCACACATGAACCTCACGCATGGCTTTAGGGGGATGTGAAGCAACAGAGAAACTTCGTAGAGTCACTTTGTGATTGGGGAGTTTTCCTGATTGTAGCTCAGATGGTTGTTGATGGATTTCAGTGTTTTTAATGGACCCTGTGCACAAAAAATGCTAATTTCCGGCTTCCGACTGGAAGTTTAGGTTAGTTATTTCCAGCTAGTATTATGCTAATGAAAATAAGTAGAGGATAAGTTAAGATGTGTGTGTGTGTGTGTGTGTGTGTGTGTGTGTGTGTGTGTGTGTGTGTGTGTGTGTGTGTGTGTGTGTGTGTGTGTGTGTGTGTGTGTGTGTGTGTGTGTGTGTGTGTATCAACCTACTCCCCACCCCCTCGATCGAAATGCTAGAAAACAGGTGAATAGCAGCGCATCTGATTTTGTGTTTCTACTCAATCAATTATAAGTGCTATCCATTTATAGAATAGAATAGACTTTATTGATCCCTCAGTGGGGAAATTCACTTGTCACAGCAGCACCATCACTCAAAGGGTAATTAGAAGAAAGATAAAAAACAAGGATACATGTATTTACACATAGGCAGTAATCTACTATTGTAATCTTAGATCACTAAAAAACCACAAATAAAGATAAAAACAAACTTGGTACCAGCACTATGCAGCATACTGTAAGAGACACAGACAACAATGTGAATCTGGTATTGCACAAGTATAGAACACATACTGAATATTGCATTGGTGTTATTGTGTACCAGGATGATACCAGTACAGCTTAAACTGAACAGTTATACACTCTTACTGCAGAGGGGATGAAGGATCTACAATGTTATGTCAAAATATGATAAAAAATGTGCAGTTTGCCTTGTATTTAAGTCAAAGACGCAAGTCATGTACATAAAACTTATTTCTTTCTTGCCACCAGTTCCAGCGGGTCGTCCTGTTTACTGCAATGAGGATGGCGAACGACCATGACGTCACTGAAATCGCCGCCGGCTAGTTTCACTAAACGTCTGTAAAGGACTAACAAACATGTCTGAGGGAATAGCGCTAGTGATTCATACCAAATCACTGGTGAAATGAAGGACTTTAGTGGCAGATGATGCCTTATTTAGAGGCTGCACTGCTGCCACAAGAACTCCCATTATGGATATACACCGATCGTAGGTGGAGATTTCTCAGACTCCAAATAGCACCAAAGTTCTCTGGGTGAGTAAATGAACGTATTGCAGAGTAGAAATAAGGTCCAGGTAGCAGGAAAAAAAACTGTAGTTACCGTTTAATAATAACACAACATGTTTGCCATGCCCCTTATGTATATATATATATATATATATATATATATATATATATATATATATATATATATATATATATATATATATATATATATATATATAGGGGTGAACGCAGCACGGAGGATTCCAGTCAAAGTATTTTATGTTGTGAGCCTTCCCACAATATCGCAATATACATCGTATTGTGAGGTTCATATCGTGACAATATTGTATCGTGAGATTTGGATATTGTTACACCCCTAATACATACACATATGTGTGTGTGTGTGTGTGTGTGTGTGTTCATTTATTTAAGATACTTTTTACTTTTACTTGAGCAAAGCATTATTATAGTATTGGTACTTTTACTTAAGTAGAACATTTTAGTACTCTTTCCACCTCTGGAAATAAGCTGCTTCAAGCTAGGGCTGAACATTGTTCAGAAAAGACTTAAGTGCGATTTTTCTAGGAGAAATTGACATTTTTAATTTAATTAACAATTTTCTTCAAATCAAGCTACAGCACAATATTCACAATATACAATAATATTAGCAAATATTACAGAAAATGACATCATTCTATGAAAACGTTAAAAGCTATTACTCTAATAACTCAAGGAGGAAAACCAAAGGTAAGAATTGGTTCTAATGAATTAACAACAGGCATGCAGAGTTTTCCCTGGATTGTTTCACCGAGGAGGGCCGCCTGGACGTTTTTCTCACAAAAACATGACTATAACACTGAACACTGACACATTTTACATGTTTACTTTGATCTACTGTAACTCTGCAATGGTTTGTGGTCATTCAAACGAATTTTAAAGACCCTCCAGCATTCACTTCAGCCATCCGGTCCGTTTTTTATAAAAAGCATGAGATTGATCTATTTCCAATCTCTCTAGCCTAACCTCACAAAGCATCGAACTACTTGACCAGTTAAAAAAAACATTTTTAATGACTGTTCAGTCTCTAAGTGCCTATATAATGCCACGCGACAAAACAAAAGGCAGACGCTTTAACCTCTAGACCACTAGAGTGGCTGTGGGCGGAGCTTCACTAAAACAGACCGTTTCATTTCCAGGTACAAATTAAGGCTGATGAAAATAACTAAAATAAGATTTAAGATAAAAGGACATCTCAATAGTGCCAACGGTAATATTTGATCACCTATTGTGCCTATCTTTGCTCTCAAAGGTCTAAAATAGCATGATCTGGCTCCTTTAGGTTTTTCTTTTAGCTGAAATGTTCCTCCTTCATCCTGAATCACAAATCAAAGTCCACACAACAAACCTCTGAGGTTATTTAAGGAAAGAAAAAAAATCAAATTACGAGAAGCACCTGGTGGCTGAAGGTCCAGACAGGTCGATGGACAGCAGCAGACGCTCTCACCCTGTCAGGACTGATGTTTCGCTAATAGATGCACTTTGACATTCAGTTTTAACACTTGTTCAGCGGTTTGTGATCACTTTGTTTCTGCTTGAAAGACATTTCAGCTCAGATCCACCTGGACCAACGCAGGAGAAAGCTTCTCCTCCTCTTCTGTCCAACGGCAGATCTGAAACGATCTGCTGCAGCTCCATCAGGAGAAAACTACCCACACCTATAGCACACTCCCACTGTAAGCAGATCTGTCTGCGTTTCCATGGTGACAGGCGGTTTTGTGTTGCCCAGGATATCATATGGAGGAACACACACACACACACACACACACACGTTCAGGCTTCAGCATCAGTTTTCAGAGTGAACTGAAGGTTTGAGTGACTGCAGACGGAACAGCTGGTTCTCTAATAGAACATCCTCAAAAGTTCTGATGAGTCCAAACAGAACTTGTTGCTTATTAGTCCAGCGTTAACTCCATGACCGTCTCAGTACGGGCAGGAGGAAGCTTCAGAGAGGAGGAGGCGGTGGAACAGACGGAACAGCTGATCCAGTTACAACCGGAAGTTCTACTTCTGAAACCTCACAGCTGACATCACCTCTGGGTTCAGGAGAGAACCCAACCCGGATTTGATCGGATCAGTGATGTGGTTCTGTGTCTGGAAGAAAAAAATGGTTCTAAAAAGATTCTAAGCACCGGAAACTGATTCAAGATGGAAGATAAGAACTTTCAGGAGCTTGATTATGAATAAAGTTCAGGTGTTCTGAACAACAGGAGCCATCATCAGATCTGTGGTTCTGGTACCGGCTCTACGGGCCTGTCACAATAACCGGAGGTGATGAAAGCAGGTCAGACTACCTTCATGTCATAATGTATCATTTATAGACCGACCTTTGACCTGTTCATCAGACTCCACCTCCCATATTGAGCTCCGGGAGTTGACGTCACTTCTCCCGGCATGCAACAGTTCAAATCGAATGGCGCCATCTTGGCAGGCAGTTGCCCGCAGCCAGCTACGCTATTGTTATTGTCAGAAAACTCAAACGGGAAATATGGTAGATACCTGTTGTGCCCCAGGATGCCATAACAGACGCGGACGAGATAAGGGAAGAGTCTTCTACAGGATTCCCCAAGATCCGGAACGCCGCAAACGTCGGATCATCGCAATGAAACGCGCCAGCGACCAGGCTAAAATGAAGCTGTGGGATCCTGGGTGTAAAGATTTTCGCTTATGCAGCGACCACTTCATATCAGGTACTTAAACCAGCGTTTCCTCAACTGTATATGGTATTTATTTTAAATGCTTTTATTACGATGTTTAGTGGGCTTCCTAAACTTATCTTGGCGTGGCTTTTTTCTGTCTTGTTGCTCATAGCAACAAGTAAACATCACGTACAACTTTGCCTCGTGATTTCTGCGTGCTGCCGTTTACGTGTCTTATGCTCACAGCGAGGAACCGGCTAAACTGTATATAATTTTTAACTATGCTTTAAGAAAATACTGTAGTTATTTTTCTGAGGTTTATGAACACACACTACGTTGCACACAGACATAACCTTGCAACGGGCTGTTGCTAATGGTAACAAAAATCTCCACTTACCCTCCCGGTGACAACAGCGCTGTCCTTAGCAGGAAGAATCCAGATCTGGATCCCAACAACAAACCCTGATTGAGTCCATTTGTATCCCTCCAGGCTTTTATATGCTCTTAGCGATGCTCCGGAGTAGGACGAGGGAACATTAATAAGGACCTTATAAATGTCAGGGTATCTCAGATCCGGTAAGAGGTCCGCTCCGGCAGCTTCTGGCGTTTTAAAAAGTATCCCAGGGGCATGGTAAGGGTCAGAAATGTTTAATCTATTTCATTTCTGACTATATAAGACGATTTCTTCGGTTTTGAAGTGTGAAGTAAACTCCGACGGAGTAAAATCCAAGCCGGTCCCGTTCATTGTTTACCTTTGTTGCCTGCCAAAATGGCGTCTACGCTCTGAGTGACGTCCGGAGCTCTATATATAAAGCAGATATCCCACCAGGAACATCATCAGAACTTTATGGATTTACAGTCGAGACAAAGAACCACAAAACCAGAAAAATGGATTTAAACCTGATCAGGGGTCTGTTTTAGAATAATCTGATTTAAAGGTTTCCTATAAAAAGTTATTTTCTCTGCAAAATGTCTCATTTTTCCACTTTAAAAATCGTTTAAACCACCAGAACCCCTCATTTCTGTTTTGATTTAAAATGATGACAGACGGTTTGATGCAACTTCCTGTTTTCCGGTCACCTGCAGGAACAAGCCCCACCCACAGACATTTACAAGCAGAGGCACCGTGAGCCTCCTCGTGCATATTTAACTGCAGTGAATTATTTAGTGAAGTGAGGCGCTGCAGAAGGAGGCGGCTGGTTTCGGACCAGAATAAGTGACTGTACCAAACAAACATCACTGAAGCATGTGAGCAACAATCAGCAGCAACTCGTGATCGGCTTCGACCGGCCGCTGAACAGAAGAGACACACAAGCGGATTTCACCTCCCTATTTCTGCTGATGATGTCATCATGAGGATGATTAACGCTGAAATACCTACAAACTGTTCACTTTTTAAAACATTACTTACAAAGTGGAAATAAATTTCTATTACCTCGATTTGTGATATGAAAGTTGTTCTATAAAAAAATCTGTGATCACATTTTATACTCAATGGTTTTATGAACTAAATTCAACACAAAATTATTAATTGAATGACTTTAGAATAATATTTAGAATCCAGACCATCAATTTTAAACCATAACTAAAAAAAACTACTAAGACTTAAAGTTTCTCATTTCATTATGAATTTAGTCATAAATCATAAATAATCATCTGTAATCACAGATCTGCATGGACCATTTCGAGCAAAGCTGCTACACTAACTCCAGGCCTGGTCAACGATACGCTCAGAGGTTGGCTCTAAAAGACGATCAACAGACTCCACCCACATATCCTCCTGGACCAGAACAGAAGCAGACATGCTAGCGTACTCCAACACCACCAGTTAAGCCGAGTTTATATTTCCCCTTCAGCAAGGTTGCCCTCACACACGTATTGACGGAGAATCTTTCCTTGGTGTGTCAGTGTTAGGAAGCAATACTCCACCAGGACAGCAGGGGGCGATGACCTTTTCTGGCAGGTCTGCAGTGATTTCTCTGCTCGATGAATTCATTTACCTCAGCTTAGGGCTGGGCGATACGGCCTAAAATCAATATCACGGTATACTGAGGAGTTCACCTCGATAACGATAAATGGACGATAATGACATGTATGAGCAAAAACACAAGTTGTCCACTAGATGGGGCTGTCACGTTGAGTCACATTGTCATGTGACTCGAGGTGGTACAGCTTCTTAACGGGACATGAACGTCGCCAACCTACAAACGTCTTTTCATTTTTTTATTACCGAATTTATTGACATGGGAAAAACGATATAGATAAAAGTCAGAAATTTTGATAACGATACATTTTCGATTAATTGCCCAGCCCTACTTTAGCTTGTAAACGCAAAAATCTTGAGTGTTGATATAGGAATTTGTCATTGTTCCTGTTTTGTTAAATAAAGTTCGTAAACACCAACCCCCTCGAGGGGCAATGGCCGACAGGGCGAGTTTTCACTGAGCTGGAACTGCTTGATATCGAGGAACCAATCTGTTGTCACAAAGAATTCAACGGGAGTGAAGGAGACAGCGGCGGAGGTTGTTGGGCCGACCAATCACAGACGTGCTCTCTCCGTTGCGTTTGACAGATACCTATAAAATTGTGCTCTAGTCCGTCCATCTTTGCATGCCTGTTGGAGGGTCTTGTGCTGACGAATAATGGCGCTGCCTGTCTCCGCACCACCGCAGACGTAGAAGAGTGAACTAGGCTTTAGCCATGCTGGCTGCAACTCTCCGTCTATCTGACATTAGTCGTCCTCGTCTGAATTCTATTCCAGGGAGAAAGTTCTGACTGACTAGCAAAGGTTTCAGATGCTACATCTGACTCTGATGACTGATCGTTTACGATATTGTCCTGTTTGCTTGGCTTAGGCGAGTCCCTGTGGTGATGTTAGCAGCTGGGTAACGTAGAGTATTTTAGTCTTTTTCTGCCTTACTTAAAAACACGGGATTTTCTTAAGATCCTGCCGTGGTACTACAATCTTTTTAATACGTTCTACTTGTGTCATTAATGGGAACTATACCTCTGGCCAAAGACACTGGACATATTGAGGCTCGCTTGCTCCAAGTGTTGTTCGACGTTCTTCAGGAACGTTCTAATTTATTTAAATACTTCACAATCAGATGTATTATGTTAAGATTTCACACAAATATATCGATTACTGGAGAGTTTCTGTACTATGATATCGCCGGTATTGTGATATCTGATGCCTTTGACAGGACACGCCCTCCACCAACTCAGGCCACGCCCCTGATACACCTAGGCCACTCGGGCTAAGGCCACTATCAACTTGTGTTACAACAGCCATCCACATAAGCCACTCCCCCTTCCCCCACCGTACCTGCAAGAGCTTTGATGCGCGAGCGCTCGAACAGCCGCGCCGAGCTGTTCTCGTTGTCCCAGTCGTCTGCGTCCCAGCGGTTGTTGACGCCATCGTTGTACTGCTGCTGGATCTCCATGTGGTCGAACTCTGCCGCCACTGACGTCATGATGCCCTCACCTCGACTCCGCCCACGGTGCCACGTCCTCTTTTAGCCCTTCCACCTGTCAGCTGCTGCGGTACTCAGCCGAACCGCCCTACTCTCCAAGACCGGTTCTGGCCTAGACGTTTGTAGCAAACCTGCAGAGAACCAGAGAGAGGCGGTTGGATGGAGACTGGGGAAGATTTATGATCACATTCTGTAAAAGTCAGTCTTCTGATGTAGCCTCCCTATACAAAATCTTTTTATTCATTCCTAAAACATATTTTTGACTTTAAAAATAACATATTTGGTGATCCTAAATGATTCTTTCATGTTTCTTTTTGTTTCTTTGACTCAAACCCATTTTCTAAGTACTTTCACCTGAATTCAAGAATTTAATATATTGGAGATTTACAGGTGAATAAATCCTTTTTTACAGATTACAGTCAAACATCAGCACAGCTTAAGAGGTGACTGTGACTCTGCTATCTGATTGGCTGCAGGCTGTCACAGAAAGATCCATGTCCACACTGAGAGCACACTGCCTCCCCCTGGAGGAAATATGTTACTACAGCATCTCAGACACATCAGGAAATCCAAAATTAAACAAGTATTCATAAAAACACAAAAGCTGGAGGAAGTGTTAAATATTTTCCCCAAACGTTAAAGCTTCAAAACTTTCTGACTGAAAAAGTCTGATCACTAAATCTGTTTTTACTGCTGATAAATGTGGAAAATGTGACGAGTTATTCCAAACACAATCAGCTCTGAGGAAAGCACTGTTAAGAGAGTTTCTGATGCACAACAGGAAGTAGAGGTGAAAAAGTTTCAGGTGCACAAAGAAATATTCATGATTCGTCATCAGAAAAGAAAAGATTCACCTGTCAGTGCTGCTAACATCCAGAAACATCTAAATGATCGCAAACCCTTTTAGAACAACTATTCTGAAAATCTGCAATTTAATCGTTTTAATGCTGTTTTGTAAAATACTTTGTTTTTCTTTGTTAAAATGAAATAAACATTATTATTTCTGCATCCTGGCCATTTAAACCCTGAGCTCTGCAGACGTTGGTGCTGGTTTTATACCAGCAGCCATCGCCGTCTCTCTGACTCTGATCAATCTGGGCAGGTAACCAAAGACTCAGCAGCACGACTCAGCACATCGGTCAGATCCTGCAGTCAGCAAACAGAAGCATGACTCAACACGGCAGCAGATAGAAAGCTGCAGCTCTCAGGTCAGATTTCAGTCTGCAGACGTTGATTCTGTTCAACAGGACGACGGCATCGCTGCTGAAGCGCTGATGGAACAAAGCTCTGGATTAAACAGCCATCAGGAGTCAAAAACAATGAAATAAACTGTATCAGTGAGCATCAATCACATGAGATCATTTAATGAACCTTCAAAGCAATATCTTAAAAAGTCATTTTCTGCCTTTCGGAGAAACAGAACTTAACTTTTGTTATTCTTCTACAGCTCCTGAAATCACAAAGAGTTTTTCTAAACAGATTTCTAGTCTTTAAACTTTTTATTAGAGAACAAACATGAAAATAAATATTTGAATCAAAATAAGAACAACGGTTTATTTAAGAACTAACCACAGCATCAAAAACCTCCATCAGCACATCAAAAACCCATCCTCTGATCGCTAAATCATCCTTCTGCAGTCTGATATCTGCATCTGTGGCCCCGCCCACAGATGGTTTAATCAGCCAATCAGATTAATCCTTCATCTGAGGGGAGTCTGCAGTGTGTGTGTGCATGCGGGGTGGGGGTGGGGGGGCGTGTGTGTTTGCGTTGCCAGAGTGAAGCCAACACAATGTGCACTCATGTAGAAGTGACACATGGTCACCATGACAACCAGTAGATTTCAGAAAGTGTGTCGCTGCAGGACGGAGGAAAGAGCAGCGTGAAGGTCATAATCAGGATTCTGCAAAAACTTTAAAAAATAAATAAATACAAATAAAAGACTGAGCAGATGTTTAAACATCTGGACCAAAACGTTCATAAACTTTGTCTGGAGAAGAGAAATAACATGAATCTACCAATAAAATGGAGAAAGGGGCCCAGAGTGTGGGATTGAAGCATCTTTTTAGTTTAAAGCAGGGAAAACGTTCCTGAAACATAAAAACAGCTCACTGGATCAGGATCTCATCACTCAGATTATGGGAACGTTAGAGTCGTAACTCCGACAGGATTCATCTCTGATCCAACACATTTCTGTTACTAGACGCCCGAGCTGAAACTGCAGTGACATCTGCAGATGGAGAGAAGGAGCCGGAGGAGAGAGTGGGAGAAAAGTGTGTCGGCGTGAAGCAAAGCCTCGGATATTTATAGCCCGGATCTGGTTGGAGAGTGGGACGGCTCGGACGGAGGACAGGAAGGACAGAAATTTACCAGAATAAAAAACTCCACCAGTGACCAGAACCAGAAACCAGACTCAACAAACATTCTGGGTCCTACATTTCCCACAATGCACTGCAGCAGCAGCACAGCAGCAGCATCCAGCAGCGATGAGAGCATCAGCTGGATCTTCTCTCTCCGATCTGTTCCTCCCACGTTATCCTTTCACTTCTCCCACAGTCCTCCAACGACTCTGGTTAAAACCCAACCTGTTTCATCCTCAGCTTCGGTTTTATGGGCTGAAATGAAGGTTTAGAGCTGATTCAACAGAGATGAGCTCTAACAGCTGCTGGTTTCAAGGTTGAGTTCAAGGCCTTCTGATTCAGGCTAACTCAGCAGCAGTTTTATCGTCTTCTCCAGTCTGAGTCCAAAATAAAGAGACGCTATGCAGTTAAAATGTCAGATCTCCATGGTTACCGCTGTCCCAGCATGCATTGTGTCAGAACCCACTCATCAAGAAGACAACAGAGACACAAAGACGCCGAACTGAAAGAAAAACATTACTGATGCTGAAAACTAACTACAAACGGATAGCTGGAGCCCGGATAACTCACCGGAAACAGGATTTGTTCAGATGAACGAAATAAGAGAATCCAGATAAAAATCTGAAGCCAGAAATAGTTAGAAGATATTTGGAATTAATAAACAAACAACCTGCTTTTAGCAGAAAAAAATGAAAGCAACAATAATTTCTCTACCATATTCTCTATTATTACCATCATCATCATCATCATCATTATTATTATTATTATTAGTATTATTAATACTAATACTACTACTACTACTACTACTACTACTACAATAATAATAATAATAATAATAATAATAATAATAATAATAATAATAATAATAATAATAATAAAGTCTCTGGTCTCTTGGAAATTTGCTCAGTCAGATATTTAACATTTTACAACAAAACTAAATTCCTGGGATTCTTTTCCAGGACAAAATGAAAACAGAAATGTGGAGAAAAAAAGTAAAACTGAGTGAAAAGGCAGACAAAGTCTAAAGAACTCTGATCCTAAAGAGCTGTTGCTCCAGACCCACGCTGACTAAAATAAACATTTAAATATGTAAAAACACAAAACTGAAGACTGATATCAGAAATTAAGTTTAGAACAGCCTCACGTAAAAATCAAAGACTCCCACAGCTGAGACGTTCCGTCTCGTGCAGCCGGAGCAGCAGATGGATCTCAGCTCTTCGTATTTTTAGAGCTTCTGACTAATTTTTGCATTTCAAGTATCAATTGTTCACCATGGCAACAGAAACCCGGCAGAATCCAGAGCCGTGTTCCGACTCCCACGCAGGACGAGCCGCCTGCTGCTCCACACAACCATCACCCTGATCTAAACATGAACACACACACACACACACACACACACACACACACACACACACACACACACACACACACGGCTGTAGCGCTGCTAACCTGAGAGCTCTTATGCAGCAGGAGCAGAAACACAGATTAAAGCTGAACCTAAAGCTGGGTCCAACAGGAGCAAAACACCTTTCAGAGTACAACTAAAAGTAGTTTTAATCTCCATCAGGATCTCTGGACCTTCAGCAGAAACCAGCTCAATGGCATTCTCACCTGCAGCAGGTAAAAACACCTTTCCTCGATGGCGCTCGCTTGGGCTGCTCGTCTGACTCTCTGTTTTTTTTTTCTTATTCTTACTTTGCATTGGTACTGTCGGCTGCACGGCCCGTCATCTCCTACGATCAATCTACCATTCTGGAGTTTCGGCTACACGCTGGTTATACCTCTGTCCATAGCCGGGAGTTTGGAAATCCTATGGCTCTCTGTTTGCTGAGGTGTTCCTGCTTAACTCCTCACGTCGGAGAGCTCCTGCTGTCTATCTTGCTCCCACACTTGCTCGTTTTAAAACCAGCCTCAAATCTCACCTTTTCAGAATGGCTTTGGCTGGTAATTGCATCACATATGTTTTCTGCAAAGTGTCACTTTGTGTTCCTTTTAATCCTGTAACTGTTCATTTAATTTTATGCCTTTATCTTAAGTTTTAACTTTGTCTCTAAATCTGTCTCTGGTCGGATGTCTGATGTTTTGGTTTAAGGGCTTTTAGTTCTGTGGTTTTAGATGATGTTTTGCAGCACTTTGGTCAGCTGACATGCTGTTTTTAAATGTGCTGTACAAATAAATTGGATTGAATAGGTGTGTGTGTGTGTGTGTGTGTGTGTGTGTGTGTGTGTGTGTGTGTGTGTGTGTGTGTGTGTGTGTGTGTGTGTGTGTGTGTGTCACGAATGCTGCGCTGAGGTGAGGATGAGGACCCAAATGCAGGAGGGAATGAGCAGGCAGGTAAGGCGGTTTGAGGGAGTTTAATATGACGACTGAAACACACTGACACGCAGGACTGACTGGAACAATGAACCGACAGGGAACAGAAAACAGACAGGGCTTAAATACATGAGGATGAGGGTGAATTGGTGATTAGGTGAACGAGAGGCAGGTGGGACCAATTAACCTGGACAAAGAACTGAACAGAACAGGGGAGACAGGACAGAATGTGACAGTGTGCAAGTAGGACTTGAACAAAAAGATCATCCATCCTCCTCTCTGCAGGTCTATGTAGGCCACTCTGAGTCATGTAGGACAGCAGCAGCGATCTGACCTGACAGCATCAGAACCAGTTGGTACCAAACACAGAGAATGGAAACCAGCAGAGGTCACAACTGGTCCCATGTTTCTGACCAGATCACAACGTCTCAGCACCTTCTGTCCTCTGACTGGTTCAGTGAAAGTCCTGACAGACATGTTATTATGGTTCTGCTGAAGTTCTGGATGAATCAGAGCTGCTGCTGCTGTGTAATTATCATGCTGCATGAAGCAAACGGTTAGAAGTCAGACAACAAAACATCACAGCCGGGCTCTGATGATGCGAAAGAGTCTGCAGGAAGATCAGCATCTCTGCTCCCTTTAATGGGGTTATCTGATAAGGTTAACTGCTAATGCATTTAGCCGTTGCCATGGTTACGTTTATCAATCAATAGATAAATGGGTCAGAAATCGCTCTGATCGTTGCACACATGAAATAACGAAAGGCTTCTTTCAGCTTTCTTTTTTAGATAATAGCTAGTTTTCAAATAAAAATCTGACCTTATTGACCTCAGAGTCTACTGATACCAGTTGGAGTAAATAACTTGTTACCAGCTGAAAGATAATCGCCCATGTAGTAATTATCCAATAGGAGGCTCCTACCTGTTTGCTTAGTCAAATCCACGTGGAGACTTTTTTTGGCCAGGCAGTGCATTTAGTTGATTGTAAACTGTAAAATGTGTGTTTGGGGTTTTTCTGACTCTTCATGATGCCTCAAAATGCTAATTAGCTAACCCATGAAAAATAAACGTTTTTCTTCATTTAATGGCGGGAAATGCTGGTATTTTATCAGTTTTGATAAAACGTGGACCAAATATTATACAACTAATATGTAATAATTGTTATTTTGTTATTTAAGGGGCAAACTAGACTTTTCTTTTTATGTCAGGTCGTTTTTTTAACCATAGCATAACCCAGCACTTGTTGCCATGATGTGACAGAGTACGGTTCTGTTCCAAATGCCGCCCTCGTCCTCCAGTTCTCCGTAGAACAGACCTTCTGTTGTACATGTTAGAAAATACTTGACAAGTACACAAGAACGTATACTAGCGTACTTGGGTATTGAGAAACAGCCAGAATCCTGGTTCTGTCATTCCAACACAGGAATAACAGTGATGCAGGGGTCATATGACTTAGGAAGCTCCGCCCACAGGCAGAACCACTAATCAATCTCCTGTGGTTAAGAAAAAATGATAAAAACTTACTAGAGTTGATTCTGATTACAGTTCTGTTGTGGTTATTAACAATACAATATAAATCTAAGTGGATTTGTTAAAATCTTGAAACCCCCGCCCCCCCCCCGCTTTATTTTTTTTTCTTTTAGTGTATAAAGTACAAGTGGCTGGGGAGAGGGAGGTCTGGGCTTCCCTCCTTGGGCTGCTGCCCCCGCGACCCGACTCCGGATAAGCGGGAGAAAATGGATGGATGGATGTATAAAGTAATTAAGATCATCTGGGTTTCTTTCTGTGAATCATACAACAGCATGTTAGGACCACTCAGAGGAAAAATGACGACAAAAAATCAAAACCTAAACTACAATACCCATAATGCCCCATAATGAGCACTATGCTGATGTTTAAAGTTAAAGTTAAAGTCCCAAGTCATCATCACACACTGGTGAAATTACATCTCCGCATTTGACCCATCCCCGTGGTGGGGAGCGGTGAGCTGCAGCTGTGGCTGAGCTCGGGAACTTATTTGGTGGTTTAACCCCCCAATCCAACCCCTTAGTGCTGAGTGTCAAGCGAGGAGGCATTGGGTCCCATTTTTTCAAAGTCTTTGGTATGACCCGACCGGGAATCGAACCCTGATCTCCCAGTCCCGGGGCGGACACTCTACCACTAGGCCACCGGTTCTAATAAAAGTACATTACGTTTTGCATGCGCGCACACACATACACACACCACACACACACATAAGCATGCACACACACACACTTGCACACATGCACCCACACACACACATGCACACACACATAAGCACGCACACACACACACATAAACACACACGCGCACACATGCACACACACACACATGAACACACACGCGTGCACATGCCCACACAAGCGCGTGCTCACACACACACATACATTAGATTAGATTTATTAATATTATTGTGTCATACATACCATTGTATGTCCAGCCCCAGTGGGCTTATAAGACACCATATCCACAACAACATAGAACAATAACAAAATATGAAAATACCATACAATTACTTATTTAAATAGGCAGGTCTGCCGCCTTGACCAGGCTTTATAGACAAAAGTAGCCAATTTATGCATATTGAAATTAAATAACCATTTCATCTTGT
>SSNS01000003.1:5310210-5370210 GCA_006937985.1 Aphyosemion australe | reverse complement strand
TAAATACATTTGAATACTTACAACAAAAAGCTTAAAGTTACAGGACTGTACTAATGTCAGGTGGAAATGGAGATTAAATTAATGAAGAGTTTAATGAAATAAATAAATGACTGAGATCATTTAAATAATAGTTTTCTGAGTACACTTAGGGATTATTTATTGTTCCAAACCTAAAATAATCCCACATTTACACTGCAGCTGTTCCTCTGATATTAGTGAATAAACAGGAATGGTTGTAATTCTGGAGTTATGAGCATGAACTTTGACCCCAACAGTCAGATGTTTCACTGAGGTAAGAGGCCCTGTGTGAGTAGATGCTGTATGACTTTGAATGGGTCAAATCATTCTTCAGTCATTTCCTGCTAGGGGCTGGGGGTCATAACAAGCTGCTCTCTGATTGGACAGTTTGATCTGTGACCGAGTCTTCAGTGTTTACTCAGTTTGGGTCAGATCTTCAGACAGAGAGAGAGTTCTGAGTTCTTGAATGTTTAAAGAGCAAGTCACCCTCCGACCAAAGTCTTAAGCCTAGTTTATACTTTATAATAATAATAATAATAATAATAATAATAATAATAATAATAATAACAATAATAATGGATTAGATTTATAAAGCGCTATTTATTATTCATGTGCTCACACCTTCAGACACTGCTGGTGATGGTAAGCCACTATGTAGCCACAGCCGCCCTATCGAACGAAACGGAGAGCAGATGTCTGTGATTGGTCGGCCCAACAACAGCAGCGATGTCGGTGGACGGACATTCCACCTCCGCCGCTGTCCCCTTCGCTCTTGTAGAATTCTTTGTAACAAAAGTTTTTGTTCCTAGAGATAAAGCAGTTCCCACTAAATATAAACTCTCTCTCTGTCGGTCATTGCTCCTTGAGTGGATTTGCGTTGAAAAGGTTTTTTTTCTACCTTTATTTAACAGAATAGGAACAAAGGCAAATTCCAATATCAACACAAAAGTCAAAAGTTTCAATTCAGATTCTCTCGCACTTCAAGATTTTAGTGTTTATAAACTGGAAAACCAGAGGTGAGCGGCTCTGAGACGTATCGTTTCATATCAGCTCTTGAGTGGCTGAGCCAGCTGGAGGCGTGGCCAAGACTCTGCTGCAATCCAGTGCAGTGCAGCCACGTAACACGGTACCGGCAACGGTACCTCTTAACCAGAAGCAATGGCTGATTAAAATGAATGTAGTCAGGTTTTAACCTGAAGAGGGCGCAATAATGACAGTTTTAGGCTGAATTTAAAAATTTTGAATAGGTTGCACTAAGCTGCCAAAATAATGACTATACATGTCTACAGCACTATTAGACACTCATTTATACAGGTTATCAGAAAAAAACGTTGATATGGGGTGAGTTGCTCTTTATAATTCCTGTTATCTGATATCTGTACGTGAATTCTCTGCAAAAACGTGAGTTTCTCTGGAAGATTTATTCAAGTCTGGGATCATTTGCGATGTTAATTCAGAAATCTCACAGTTTCTTTGATCCCATCGTTATTTCATATCTACTCAGAGAGGTTACCTGAACAGGTGCTTGCTGCTCCGTGTTCTTGTTTCATCACTTTCCAAACTGAAAATCCCAATTTCAACACACTTTGAGAAAATTGCTCCTGATGCAAAAACTTTATTATTTCAATGTTTTTGTTCTTGATGTGTTTAAACAAGGAACCAATCAGCTGCTGCCACATCAGAGCTGATCTTAAGAGCAGAACCTCGTTGTCCAAACGTTTTATAACAACAGGCTCACACCCAACTGGACTGGATTACTCTTACATAACGTGTGTGTGTGTGTGTGTGTGTGTGTGTGTGTGTGTGTGTGTGTGTGTGTGTGTGTGTGTGTGTGTGTGTGTGTGTGTGTGTCCTTCATCAGCCTGGTCTCCTCTGACCATTTGGCTCCATTCCATTCCTCTCTGACTGGGTCGTTTAGCTGAACTCTACCAGACCAGAACCAGAACTGTGTTTCTACTTAATTTATACCTTCAGTTTATTTTGGAAAACTGTATTTGTTGTTTTTCTTCTGTAACTTTTATTCTGTAGATTTGTTCTGGTTTTAAAGACTGACCTGAGCAGAGCGGAACCAGAAGCATCTGATATGTGAGCCGAACAGAACCGAGCTGCAGCTCTTCATCCATAAATCACGTGCTCGTTTGTTCACTCAGGCACATTGTTTTGTTCTCAGCAGAGATTTGAGAACAACTGTTTTTATATTAAGATAAAGATTCCAATTCAAACTCCAGTCTGGACCAAATCCAACAAAACTCACATGAGTTTTCCTTTTCCTCACTTATATGGAAACAGATCCAGAGATGACTTTCAGGATCAACACCTTTTATGTTTTTAGTAAAAATCAATCTGAACTGATTCTTTAGGTGATGGAGTAAAGAAGCTGAAGACCCGGTGGTGTGTTTTAGTTCTTTGTTCTGCCTCAGATTCATATTTGATAACTTTCCTATAAATGATGAATGAGAGCGTGTTAGTTTAGTCATGCGTGTTTGCTGCGTGTTCACACTCGTTCAGCTGAGTTCTGATCGATCCATCCAGCAGTTACAGCTCAGGAGCTCCGTAAACACCACCTGTCCTTAAACATCCGACCATCTGAGTGTTTATTCATTATTAATGAGCGTCCAGAGAGCAGCAAGCTTTGTTCAAACAGGGAAAACAACTACAGTACATTCTGTTTTAATGTGTGTGTGTCTGTGTGTGTGCGTGTGTGTGTATGTGTGTGTTTGTGCGTATGTGTGTGTGTGTGTGCGTGTGTGTGTGTGTGTGCGTGTGTGTTAGACCATCAGCTTCAGATCAATGTTCTTTGATCTGACCAGCACCATAGACCTGCTGGACGTTTTAACGTTCTGCTCTCCTGCTTCACTCTGATGGCGGCCACGAGGTCACGCTGCTGCAACAGGAAGTTAATCACACAATCAGTTTGGAATTTAAATTGTTAAGTCGTGGGAACACTAACGTTGGGTCATTCATTTATAAAAGAAGCGGTGTTCTCGCTGCAGACGCTGGACGCTCAGACAGTAATAAAGCTGTTTTGTCTTTTTCTAAAAATTACAGATTAATGTTTTTATTTATTTACAAAATGAACTTAATCATTAAAACCAAACACGTGCCATCATCTGTCTCTTTATTGTTGTTGTTTAGATTCTGACTTTAAACTCCAGAAACTTTTCTAAATCTCAAAAATGAGACAAAAAAAATCCCGCAGAATTCCAAGATGATCTGAATCTTTATTTGGAGCTCTGAGTGACTCTCACTGGCTCCAAGCTTTAAAACCCTTAAAATGATAATAATCCATCAGACGTGAGCAGAGTTCAGGAGATTCAGAAGCTGTCACATCGGAGTTCTTAAACCTTCCTGGATTTATCCTCCAGATTCCTGACGGGAGGAGGCAGATCCTCTCTGGTAAACCATCCAGACATTCCAGCTTTCTCTACAACAAACCTGAAGTTCAAACTGTCCTCCTCTTCCTCACCCTCCACCCTGTGCTTCCCTATCCGAACCCTCCCACTGTTTTCCTGACATTATGCAACCACCACCCCCTCTGCAGAATACAGACAGGTGGATGTCTGCAGCCTGCTGGGTTGTTATTGATGCAGATGAACAAACAGGACTCTTTTAGGAACAGTTTATTTGTTTTAGCAAAGACTCAGAAAACAAAAGATTTCTAGGAAAAACTCAGTTTTTACTAAATCAAAGGTCACAAAACGTTTCACCGTCTGAGGTTAAATCCGTCGGTGGAGAAGAGTTCACTCCCTCTATCCCCAAATATAAATGAAAACGGGAAAATAAAGGTGAAACAGTGGGATGTTAGAATTAAAACTTAAATACTTTGAATTCTTCTGAGGCTGATTACATTACAGCAAAGTGACAGGGCTGTCCAAATACGAGGGTTCCTCCAAACGCGTCCTTCTTTTGCCCGGATTTCAAAGACAGGTCAGTGTTTCTTTACTGGTCCACCCTATTCCAGGATTCGTTGTGGGTCAAATAAGAGACTTTGGTTTCTTAAATAATGGTTATTTATAACTATATTGAGATTCTGCGGCACAAAAAGTAAAAGATAAACAGCTGTTGTGTTGTTGGGCTTTTGTTGATTAGTTTTTTAGATCTAAAAGACTGGTAAACGAGTTTGTGCTGCAGGGTCCGCAGTGCCGCTAAAGACGGGTGTACACTGTGCGCCTTTTTCACTTTTTTGAGTCGATTTTCCCCTCGTGCGAGAATCTACAAGAGTTTTGCGCTGAGCGTCGTGTAGTATACAGGGGGTTACGGGAGGCGATTAACACCACGTGACCAGCTACCGGTCAGCAATCATAAGCTCGCACAAATTTTTTGGCGTGTTAAATATTTTGCTTATCTCTCGAGGGATTATCGCACTGTTGAAGCAGCACTGTGACCGGCTGCGACCCAAAAAGTACTAGAACCGCTCACGGCGCATGAGTCAACACGGGTCTCCAGCTATTTCCGTATCAACACACGTTGTTTCTCTTTACTTTGAAACTTTTCTCCGCACATAATGACAAGTATTGTTAAGAAATCGTGTTTTTCGTGTTTATGTCAAATTAAACTGATCCTAAAGCATTGTTTTACTTTCTTTATTTCGTCTTTCTCCTCCAACCCCCATAAACCCCTGCGTGTCTTCCTACGGCAAGCCCGAAGGACAACAGACATCAATAACAAGAGCCCTTTTTATAAGACACACCGTGCCAGCAAATCAGCGTAATATTGCCGCCACGGTGTGTCTTATGAACGCGCGATGGGGGATGTGGGAATTTTGCAGCTTTCGTGCCGCCACGCTTGGTAGTAATATTGCGGCTTAGAGGGAGGTGTCATGATCACGTGATGAATTAATGCCGAGCTCAGGCCGGGAACTATATTGAAAATGAAAGTAAACACGGGCATAAGTTTCGCTTTGTAAATAGAACCAGCTGAGATGGTAAACTGGAGAGATATAGCGCTCCGGGAGCTTCTCTCGCCAGATCTGCAGCTCAGATCATCTGACAGTTCAGGGGGACGGTGGAGGACAGACACTGTGTAGGAGCTGCTTGTGAAAAAAACTTAATGAGCGCGGCTTCGATCACAATAAAAAGTAAGTTATGTCCAAGATAAACGGAAGTCTGGGACATCGCAGAGACCGCCCCCATACCCTCTTTATGCCACCATCGCGTAATCTTTTATAAAAAGGACATGTTTGCGCCACATTACCGCCCACGGTCTGAGCTCTAATAAACGACCTTAGGCTCCCAGATGCCGCCTCAGCGTTGCAGCAAATTGGCAGCATTGTTTTATAAAAGAGGCTAAGGTCTTCTGGGTTTTCGGACATAAAGGTCCGACGTGTTGCTACCAGACATACAGTATGAGCAGTCAGGTCGTATCCGAGGACTGGGTCGTATAGCGTGAGAACCTGACTCGTGAGATTTGCTCTGCGAGGAAGTCGTACAGTTTGAGCTGAAGCTGAACGCTACGAGTGAAAAAGTCACACAGTGTACGCCCGGCTTAAGTTTAGTTTAACTTCTGTTTAGAACCATCACGGTTGCTAGGCAACAAAATTGTCCGTCAGAACCAGAATCGGAGCGTCTGTACTGCAGAGGGGACGCTGCTCTGTGCGTCGACCTTTCTTCTAAAGTCACACACAGCAGCCAAGTGGCTTCAGGCAGAACGTGATATTTTCTGATAAACAGTTGAAATATTCCTCACATCCATGAGTGAATGGTTACTGTGTCTGTGAGCGGACAGATGGGCTGATTGTGGCTCCAGACGTCGGGAACGTTGGACGGGGACAACAACTTATTGAGACGGGGTGAAGCTCTGCTCTCAGGCAGTTGGACTGAATCGGTTTCATAAAATTAAGCTGAAATTTGCCGACATTGGAGTTAGAGGGAGGAGAGAATAAAGGAGCTGCTTCTGGTGCTTTTCCTGAGAAGATCCATGACCTTTCAGACCAAAACAGGACAAATCAACAGGAAAACCTGAACTCTAGCTGAACTGGAACAATCGGGAAAATCCAGTTAACAAGCTGCTTAACCCAGAGGTGACAGAAAAGTCATGATGATGAAAATAAAGAAATTAGAAAAGTCCTGAACGTGATTTCAGTTGGAGTTCATGAAGCTCCGGTTTCAGATTCACCTCCTAAACCAGAAAACACCCAGATGTGAACCAGGAAGTTTGGAAATCAGAGCTGTTGAATGCTTTAATAGTGGAACGCAGCAGGAATCATGCACATCACAGAGTGGGCGTCAGCTCCCAACAGGAGGACATTCTGCTGTAGAGTTTGAGGTCAACAGAGAAGAGAAGAGCTGGAGGAGGAAGAGTTGAGGCTCCGCTGGGAGCAGATGACCTCCTTTTTCTCTGCTTATCAGACAAGTGAAATCTGTGACACGAAACAGGAACACCAGAGCATCAGGAGGAACGCTGGCCCAATCAGGGGGGTTTAGGATGAATGGGTTTGTCCTTCTCATGGTTTTAAAGTGACTAAAAATGGCTCATTTAAAAATATCAAGAAGAAGAAGAAGAAGAAGAAGAAGAAGAAGAAGAAGAAGAAAACAAGATTATCATGAGGGAATGCTGGAAGAATGACTGGGAGAAGGAATGTGAGATAAAGGGCAGAGGCCAAGAGAGCCCTTCAGAAGTCTGGGAGGTCTTCTGAAATCACAGAAAACAGCACAACTACAGGAGCCTGGATGGGACATTTTCCCTCACCACTCACATTAACTTGTGGGGTTTGGAATCAGTCTCCTGAACTCCATAACTTAACAACTTAGCTAATGTTCATAGTTTACCCAAAAAGTTCCCAACCTTGTGATTTTGAATTACTTCTGTGATGCAGGCAGTGACTCCGCCCCCTAGACAATCAGTGACGAGTCTTCTGACATGATGGAAAGAATCAGCAAACTTCAAACGAAGCTTATGCAAAACTTTTTATTTCAGAAGTGATTTAACAGCCAAGACTCCAGCTGGCTAACAGACAACGCTGTTTTCTTCAACCGGAGTCTTTGTTCTTCCATATTTCTCCGTTTTCTAACTGGAACAAAAGCAGCAGACAGAGACACGAGACCACCTATTGGCTTCTTGAAAGGTCACGAGGTCACACCAGCTCAATGACCAGCTCATGTTGAGTTTTCCCTTCTGAGACTTTTCACGTGTGCACATAAAAGCAGTGGGAAAACCAGGAAAACCTGTTAAGTGGGGATTCTGTCTCTGGGAGTGGATGTGTGGAAAACTCGTTATTCCCAAATGGTCTGACAGATGCAGGACGGATCAAAGAAAAAGTGAGCAGAAAAGAGAAAGATGTTTTCTGTTGAATGCTTTTCGTAAAAATCATTCAACAGAAACAGCTTTGCTCAAAGTTTCCAGTGACATCATGATGGCTGCAGACAACGGGGAATTTACAGTCTTGCTGGATCGTCTGCAGCTTTTGACACTGTTGATCACATCACCTTAATTAACAGACTTCGAGACTCGGTGGGAATCTCTGGAACTGTTCTCGACTGGTTCCGATCGTACCTTTCTAACAGAATTTTCAGTGTCTGTATAAACCAAATCATGTCAGATTCCACAAATCTGTTCTGTGGGGTACCCCAAGGCTCTGTTTTGGGTTCACTCCTGTTTTTACTATATATGCACCCTCTTGGATAGATAATTGATGTTTTTCAGGATGTCTCCCATCACCTATATGCAAATGATATTCAGCTGTACTGCTCCTTTAAGAATTCTGAGTTCTATAAACTGTCTGAACTACTAGAGTGCCTATCAGCGATCACTAGCTAACTCTGAAAAGACTGAATGTCTGATCACTGCCCCTGACAGCATGGCTCTTCTGATGAGTCAACAACTTGGTCATTTAGCTTCTGCGGTCAAGTCAAAGTTGAGGAATTTGAGTGTTTTTGACCAATCAATAGGCGTGTTTCCATTGTCGGAACTTCAGGGTAAATTCTGGGAGGGGGAAATTGAGCAGGAGACTTGATGGCCCAGTCCACTCAGCTGTTGTGTCTCCATAAAAATTCAGCCCTTTCAGGACTTTGCACAGATGTCAGCATATCGCGACTGCTTCAGCAGCGAGTGATGTCACTGATCAGCGCCAAAAAGCGTCCACAGTAACATTAACAACATTAAAAGTTTTATTTTGTTAAAGTCCAGCAAAATTTTATCGTTTTGGAGGAAGAAAGCAGCTGCGAGATGTAAAATGTGGCATTCAATGACCAGAAGAAGCTTAGTTTTTTACGGCGCTCTGTGGGACAACAAGCTCCGTGAATTACGTTGTTGTGGGGGAATTTCCACGTGTTTTCCAGTGTTGGGAGTTTAGCAACTGTGATTTTAAAGCAGCGCGATTTGTGTTTATTTTATTTTTCTTCCGTTCTGCTTCACAAGCAACTCTTCAAACTCTACTACTGCCAACTATTTTGAACAGTGTCTGCTGATGTCATTTCCTACTGAGTTACAACCAATCAGCGAGAATTAACCAAAAGTTCCCACTCAGCTACTCCACCGGGCCATTTCAAGTACCTACTCCTGATCATGTACTCCGAAGGTTCCTGAAAATGGCCCGTTCAGCCGGCCTGGTGAAGTGGAGACACACGCATGCCGGGAAGTTCCTGTAAAATTACCCTGAAGTTCCGACAGTGGACAAACGCCTCACATCTCATGAAGGCCACTCTTTATCACTTGAGAAATATCTCCAAACTGCAAAGATTGGTGTCAAAACATGAACTTGAAATGGTTCTCCATGCCTTTATCTCCTCCCGTCTAGATTACTGTAACACACTTTTCACATGTTTTAACAAAAAGCCCATGACCGCCTTCAGTTGGTCCAGAACTCTGCAGCAAGGCTCCTAACTGGAGCAAACAGAAGAGCTCACATCACTCCTATTCTGATGTCTCTGCACTGGTTACCCATTAACTTTAGAATTCATTTTAGAATCCTGACTAGAACTTTCAGGGCTCTACATGGCCAAGCTCCTCCTTATATTACTGAACTGTTAAAGCCTTATGCTCCAACCCGAGCCCTCAGGTCCACAAACCAGAACCTTCTAGAAGTTCCAAAGACCAGATATAAAATTCGAGGTGATCGCTCTGTCCAGGCTCGACTTTGGAATGAACTTCCTTTATCCTTACGTAGTATTGACAGTCTGGTTGTCAGGATCTGGCTAGGACTGGACTGAAGAGACAGAAGCATGAGTTGGAATGTGGTGTGTTATGACCCAAACGCGGAGTGGACTGACACTGGGTTTGAACAGACACGCGGTTAATATAGGAACCGCGGCGCATGGCTCGAAGGGAAACAAGAGCGCATGCGGTTCCAGAATAAAGGAAGGCGACTTACTGGTAGTCGACAGGCTGGACAGGATGACTGACTGGACTGGACCTGGAAAACTCTGGACACGGTTATCCCGAAAGCTGAGTGAATTGGAATGCTGAAACGCCAAAACGATGACTGAGTCACGAGTAGTAATTCCGACTTCCTGAAATAGTCCCAAGCTAGTGACGTGGGTTTAGTCCATTGCGGGGCATGATGGGAAGTGGTGTGCTGAGGCTGGTTAGGTCTGAAGAGAATGAACAGTGGGACGAAGGCTGGTTTCTGGTGTACTGGGGCAGGTTTGGGTCTGAGCTGGAGTGATTAGAGCTGAGGAGGAGGTCGAGGAGTCAGGATCACTGGTCACCTTTAAAAAGCAGCTGAAGACCTTTTATTTAAAGCTGCTTTTACTTAAACCTTTTGCTTCTTTTTTCATCTGTAAAATTACTTAATTATCTTTCTGTTGTTTTATGATATTTTTGTAGCTATATTAATAAACTTTACTTACTTACATGAAGGAGGAAAAGAAAAGGAGCAGATGAGATCAAACTGAAGCTTGGTGGAATAAGGAGCTTTTTATTTTCCTACTCCAGCTTTTTCCTCTCATAAACACCCTCCTTCCCTCTCCCTCTAATTTTCCTCCCTGCTCCACCCTCACTTCCTTCTCTCAGCCTCCACCCTTCATTTCATCAACATTCTCCTTCAGGTCACTGTTTTCCTCCCTCTGCTGCTCCCCTTCACCTCCTCGTCCCATCATTTCATGTCCTCCCACTTCACCTCCTCTCTTATCCAATCACAGCTCGGCTCTCCCAACCAGATGGGTTTTGTTCCCTCACACTTCAGACGGCAGCAATGAAAAATCCTCCCAACTTCACAGGAAAATCAGATCCAAAATTCTTTAAAACATCTGGAAAATCAGCAGCAGAACTTCCAGAATCGGAGTTTTAAAGTTCATCAGATATTCTTTAAAGATTATAGTGTTGAAGAAGTTATGTGGGATGAATCGTATCGGCAGATGAAAGTTTTGCCAGAATCGCAAACCATTTTCGCCCCCCCACACACACACACACCAAACAGAACGGGTACATCAATTTTAGTTTCCATAGTAACAAAGACCAAAAAGTAAAATTCAGTTCAATCAGACCTGACAGAACTGGAATCAGTTAGGGGTCGTCATGGCGATCCCTCCCATCCTCTCATCCTGGCCCTGCTCCAACACATCAGCCCTACCCAGCTCATGCTGCAGTGCATTGTGGGTTATCGTGGGTTATTGTAGATCTAATCTTATTCCACAGGATGTTTGTGTGTGTGTGTGTGTGTGTGTGTGTGTGTGTGTGTGTGTGTGTGTGTGTGTGTGTGTGTGTGTGTGCGTGCGTGTGCGTGCGTGCGTGCGTGCGTGTGTGTGTGTGTGTGTGTTTGTTGTGGGACAATTTTCAGGAAACAAACAGCAGGGACTGAAGTTTGTGCTGATGTTCTGAGACCTTCCAGGAACACTTGGAGGTGGAGGAAGCAGGCTTTTATTTCCCAGTGTGAATGATCAGAAGAAGGCCCGCCCACCCACCTGTCACCTGACACAGCTGGATTCATCTGAATCAGCTGCACCGGTGGACAGAAAAACAAGCAGAAGGTTGTGTTCTAAGATCTTTCACGTTGAATGATTTCCACGGCATTCTGAATTTGTTTGTGCAAACTCTGTGGAAAAACTACATTCAAGCATAGATCTGAGGAATCACTAAGGCCATGTACACATGTAGATCAAAACTAGAATCTATTCAGACTCAAAACATACAACAGTTTGTCTGATGGGTGAAAACGAGTCAAAAACCTGATTATCTTCAACAGAAGTTGGTTCTCGTACGAACAACAGCTGATTATGAACTGCAGCAGATGTGACCTCTAACGTGCATTCATTATGTGCATCAAGGTCACCCCACACACACACACACACACACACACACACACACACACACACACACATACACACACACACACACACACACACACACACACACGTACTGGATGAAGTCATCTGGGTTTGTGATACGGCTCAGCCCACTGAATGAGATGGGTGGAGATTGATGATGTCAGCTTTTCTCTCGTCAGAGAAAGGGAAGGAATAAAAACAGCTGAAAATGTGACACAACTTCCAGGAAAAACCCGCAGAGGAGCAAAAATCCCGCCAATGGACCGGAGAACCTTCAGGAAAATCCTGATAAAATCCTCTGGAGCCACAGGTTTGAGTTGCTTTACTAATGACTGAGATTTAGGCACCAAAACCAAATGAAGAAATACTGGAGGTGACCATGAAGGCACCACTGCCCAGCAGCAAAAAGTAACAAAAGGAAAATTAAAAATCTGGCATTTTTCCAGCCAGCTTTTCGTTGTGGAGGTTTCTGACTTCATTTCACATTTTATCTGGACATTAGAACTAGAGATTTATATCCTGTTAATTATAGTTTTGAAGCTAAATCAGTGTCTGAATAAATAAATAAATAAATAAATAAATAAATAAATAAATAAATAAATAAATAAATAAATAAATAAATAAATATGAAGCATCAACTCCTCCAATAAGAACAAGCAGCTGAAACAAAGTAATGTTATTTTTATTAGTAGTAGCCGTATTATTAGCAGTAGTAATAGTAGTGGTACTAGTACTGCATCGTGTCTCAGTAGCATCTTTTCTTTGGGTTTAAACTTCTAAATGAGTCTGAATATAAAACAAGCTAAGTTTACGAAAAGGCAGCAGCTTGATCAGAGGGATTAAAGTGAGATAATCTGCTGCTATAAAGTTAGGATTATGATTGTTAATGTAGTTCTGGTTTTATTCTCCATTACGACCAGAACCAACATCCAGTTTGCAGGTTTTCAGCGATCCGTTTTCCACAGACTTCCTGTCAGAGCCGACCTGCTGACCCCGCCCTCATTGTTCCAGAGACGCCTCGGGGTGTCACCACAATACACTTTTATTAAAACAAACAGAACCTGGAACTCCCAGACAGCAGCCCTCAGCTCAACCCAAGCCTGCTCTGGCTTTCAGCTCGGTCCTGTTACGATGATGTCGTCTCAGGACCTAAAGTCAGGATGTCAGAAACGCTGACACCAGGTTCTGATCCGGAGCAGATCTGAACTCCCATAGACACGGAACAGATGTTGGTGCAGAGTCCCACCACATCTGGTGCCTCATTTCACTCACCAGGAATGTTAGTGTGTGTGTGTGTGTGTGTGTGCGTGGTATTCCCAGAGACTTTAACCTGACTACTCAACATGTCCTCTCGAGTTCAGATTACAGATCCAGGATTAAACTCCAGTTGAAGGTTAACATGATCAATTTGCTGCACGTTTAGGATTTTGTTCAGACATAGGGAGTCGGTAAATAAAAATCAAACCACACAAGTTTAAGTTTAGGATTTTAGAAATCACCCAACTTCAGCAGCAGAAATGAAAGATGAAGTTCCACAGAGAGACGAACTCACACAGGAGGAGGAACGCTCTTTGACACAACACCGGTCTCACTCAGCCATCTTTGTTGTGTTTAAAATGTGGTTGGTGCACTGTTCCTGCAGGCATGACTCCATGCTTGTTACAAACAGGTAGTGTCTCCAGGCATGGCAAAGTGTGGCCTTCCAGGATTTTCCTCTTTCCAGCAGGCTGATGTTCTGTAGATCAACCAGGTTTCTAATATATGACTAATATGAGGTCTAATCTTGAATGGTACATATAAAACAATGACAATACATAATTTGTGTCTTTTTTCCTTCAGTGAAAAACCATTATTTCTGATTCTAATGGGTCACTCTGAGTTTTTCATGCAGGCTGAACATGAAAATAGTCTCCTCCACCTATCTCCTGCATTAGCTTCTGATAGAAAATAGACTCTAGGTGAAACTCTAGGATTAGAAAATCCTGACAGATCTACGTCACACTGTCACTTAACATTCATGGACTCACCCATCTTGACTCACGACTGGGAAGGCTGTTGTTGGTTTAGCGTCCAGGAAACAGCAGAGAACGTCTGGGCTAGTAGAAGCTAACCGTTAGCATTAGCAACTCCACCACACAGCAGAACTCATCCAGGCTTGTGTTATCAGTGGAGATAAAACATCAATGTTGCAGAGCAAACAGAGTCAGTGGTAGAGTCGTGTTGCTGTTAGCCAATCAGAGGAGAGACGTCCACATATCAGGAAATAAGACTCTAAATCCTGCCGTCTGAAGCTACTTTCTCCTCCAGCTGAATTCTCCATGCTGATACAGATGCACTGGAGTTTTTCTTCCCACGAGAATGACTTACAAGGCATTTATTCCTACTAGAGACCACTGCAGATGTATTGAAAATATGAGCAAACGACCTCTTTAATTTTAAAAATGTATTTTTGAGGTAAGTGAAGACTGTTAACTTGATGAATGTGACCTTTGTCTTGAAAAGTTGGGACACTGCTCGTTAAACGGTCCATTCACTTAGAGTTCCACTTTTTAAGTTTGCTTATTTATCAGCAATAAAATGGATTTTCAACATTCGCCAATTTTCAACAACTGATAGATTTGTGTCTGCATGGTGCAAAGACAGGCAGACTCCTCACCATATAACTCCTTCAGAGATCAGCTGCAGCCGTTTTTAATCGTCCTCTCTTTAGAGAGTCCTCAGACTGATGAAGTTTCCCTCTGTCATCAGCTCTTTAACCTGATGTTTTCATCTGCTCCGTCTCTGCTGCCTCATCGCTCCTCTGTCAAACTAATTATCTCAAACTGCAGCGTCTTCAGCAGGTAATGGGATGTCAGACATCAGAGGACCAACTCATCCAAGACCAACGCCGGCGTGTTAAAGTCACACTCGCTGGTTTCCTCCTGGATGTTTCCATTGATCCCATCAGAAATTTAACCAACAAACAAGAAAACAACTTTTACTTGGAAAAAAGTAAATAGAAAAACAACTTCCTGTTGCACAGTAGAGTCCTCATAAACACTCTGTTAACATATTTTATACGTGACAAAACAAGGGGGAGTCGCTGCAGATCTATCCTCCGGTAACATCCAGGAGCATCAGGGAGGAAACAAAACACGTTTAATGACTTCTTCACAAGTCTGCCTTTAGTTGGGAGTGTTTATGTGGTTCTTAGTTCCTGCACCCAAATGTCAGAGATGTGAGTCCATTCTACTGATGTTATAAAACCTGTTTGTTAGTGAAAGATGTTTCATACTGACACATGTATTCTCTTTTTCCCCACTTCTTCAGACCACACACACACACATTTACACACACATTCTAGTCTATACACTCTAGTTGACACCTTTAGTTACTAAGAGTATTGATTGTGAACCGGTTTGAATCGAGAATCGGTATTGAATCATGGATTGTTGTTAAATTCACACTCCTAAAAGAAACAGAAAGAGCAATTGCTGTTTCTGACCCTGCAGAGGTCAAACCTGTTCACCTCTACATAACCCAGCTGTGTAAACACACACACACACGCACGCGCGCACGCACGCACAGTCGCACACACACACACACAGAAGAGAAGCAGAATCACAAGGTGGTCCAAACATGCCAGAACTCTGATAACAGCCTTCTGGAACATTTAGTTTAACAGAGATAAATAAATAAAGATAACTGCTTCCTGTCTGATTTCACTTCAGCTTCAGCTTAAAAACTGTAAATTCTTCAAGCAACTAAAGGTTTTGTTCCCTGAAGTGTCATCTGATTGCAACCCTGGACTCCATGTCTGGCTGACAATGTGCTAAAACTTAAATTACAACCAGTGGAACCAATAGAACCAGGAGGGTTATTGGATTTTCTGTCTAAACTTGTCATTTCACAGAGTCACGTATTAAATCTCTCACTGTAAACACAGAGTTCATCATAGGTTGATTATCATCTGTATTATGAAGACATGATGCTCGCAGCTAGCGGTGTGCCGATTCGCCATTCAATCGATGCATCGCAATGTGACAAATGCCAATTTAAAACCGATTTGTTCCTAAACAATTATACTGTAAATAAATGCTGAAAAACAGCCACTTTAGGGGACGGACCAGTGAAAAACAACAGCAATGGGGAAAGCTTGTTTATTAGCTTTAGTCATTGAGTGTGAGATTTACTCGTCAGGGGGATTAAAGGAAAGTTGTGTAAAACTAAATTAAAAAACAACAGCAACATGACAGCACCTTACATGTTTCCATCCCGGGTTAGATGAAGAGAAGAAGCCAGTTCTGTGAGTTTCATGGCTGTTGCCAGGTACGGATCAGCACCAGTAGGTTCTAGATGACGAGCGAAGACGAGTCATACACAGTAAGTTTATAAGTAGATAAATACATTTCACTGTAATATCCAGTTGTTGGTAATTGAAAAAGTAGCTTGATATTTTTGTAGAGCCAACTATTTGCTTGTAATTCAACGTTAGCATTGTTAGCTCAACTTTAGCCTCTAGCCTGCTTCACCAGAGTAAAACAAAAAGATGATGTGGCTTCATACAGTTACAAGAAATAACTTCTGGGTCACTCCTGTTCACTGGCTTCGGATCTTTACCAAATGCATTAGTGTTTTGTCGGCTGGTGTCAAATTACAAATGCCGGCGCTGCAGCGTTAGTTCGCGTAGACTCGGCAACCCAGCAGGTTCACATATTGTAAACAAAGTCTATGTCCTTCTTTGGCCTCTTTGAAAGCAGAAAAACTGACAACCAAAAAGTAATCTCTGGCCTGTTCCAAAAGAATTGATGTTATCTGAATTTGGCTCCCCGATGTCGGCCTTGAAGGCTGAAGATTTTCAAACTCTCCTGGAGATGGATAGATGGTTGCTCTGCCCCTCCATCCCCTGTGCCTCACGTGGGCCTGTGAACTCCTTCGATCAGTTTGCTGGGAACTCGTATCACTACACCCTAGACCAGCGGTTCCCAAACTTATTTAGCCGCGCACCCCCTTCTATGTCCCGACTGTGTTGACGCACCCCCCCCAAGAAAAGAAAAGAGACTTGCAGCACAATCATTGTCTTTGTTTCTGACCACAACTCACAGCCTCCTACAAAGTCTGGGAGCTGAAGGAGCCTCTAGGATGAGAGGCTAAATGTCTTCAAGATAATCAGAAAAGTCCAGCAGCTGTTTTCAGCTAAAACTCTCAGGATGATCATGTCCAGGATGACTGAGAATAAGTGAAACTTAAATGTAGCTGCTGTCAGTAACCATATAACAGATTTTAATAATTAAAACTCTCAACAGACTAATAGTGCAGAAAAGCAATAAACAATCTCACAACTTTGCGTGTTGAGATTTATTATTATTATTATATTTATTATTTTATTTATTTATTTATTAGCCGCATCGGCTCCTAGTGTGTGGAAGTGGAGATTAGCTGCGTTTGATGTTGATTCTCCGTGTGTTTTTATTTCTGCAATGAGCCATAAAACTCACCTCACTCCGCCTGGAGTTTGTTCTTCAAAACTCGTATTAAATCCACGGTGATGACGCGTTTTAATGAGCTTCCTCCACGCGGTATTTTTCATTGCAGGATGCAGTTTCCATCACTTTTAAACAAGTTAATTTAGTTCGGCACACGGGTTTGATTTTTGCCGCTGCACGTCTGCACAGTGAGAGGGGAAGCGGCCGCGGGAGACGCGCTGTTGCACTCAGGGTCTCTGCGGCTGCAGTAGGAGCGACAGACAGGTGATCAGCAGGTATAGCGCCCTTTTTATAAGACACACGGTGCCGGTGTCATGATCGTGACTGGAGAGATGCAGAGCAGGAGCTTCTGCAGCTCAGATCATCTGACAGCTGGGATGGTGGAGGACACACACCTGCTCCTGAAAATAAAAACTTAACGAGCGCGGTTTCGATCGCAATAAAAAGCAAGTTATGTCCAA
Source organism: Aphyosemion australe (assembly GCA_006937985.1). Taxonomy (NCBI): domain Eukaryota; kingdom Metazoa; phylum Chordata; class Actinopteri; order Cyprinodontiformes; family Nothobranchiidae; genus Aphyosemion; species Aphyosemion australe. Next base: position 5,353,065 of record SSNS01000003.1, on the reverse strand, counting down.
GATACATGGAAGCGCAGAGACCGCCCACATGCCTCCTTTATGCCACCATCGCGCAATCTTTTATAAAACGGACATGATTGCGCAACATTACCACAGTCTGCGCTCTTATAAACGACCTTAGGCTCCCAGATGCGCATCGGCTTTGCGGCAAATTGGCGGCATTGTTTTATGTGTAATTTTTTATTTTTTTTTTTGTGTAATCACCATTCACCGCCATTACGCTTTTTACCTTGCGCACCCCTTAGCGGCAGCTCGCGCACCCCCAGGGGTGCGCGCACCACACTTTGGGAATCCCTGCCCTAGACGAGAGACACTGTGACTGAGAGAAAGGTCACAGAGTCACTTATTACTGACAAAACGTGCATGCACAAACACACATTTCACAGGCATGCACACACCCTCCCATGCTTTCAACACTTTCCTCTCCCCTGAACTCTCCTTCCCACTCCTGGACAGTGGAGGTTGAAGGCTGCACTGATATTGCTGTGGACTCCCTCAGCTACATGGGGATCCCTGCACCCTCCCACCCACCACACGTTCAATTATGTTGTGACTGTCTGAATATGTGCTTTTATGTTTGAGGTGTTTTTCCTGCAAGCCAACTCTGTCTTCTGTCGGGGGCAGGTTGGGGGTGCCTGCTTTTCTCCCTCACACCTCCCCCTCCCCGTCACCCGTCTTTTTATTTACATATGGGAGCGCTGTAGTGGCTGCATGCCCACAGTCAGCCTGTTCCTGTTTATGTGTTTTATATGTTGTATGTCTGCTCTTGGAGAAGTTGTACTGAAATTACATTTTGTTGTACTGGGACGCTGGTTCAACGACAAATAAAGTGATTCTGATTCTGATTCTAATGTTAGCAGTTCCTGACATGAAGCCATCCACCATTCACAATTGTTCTTACTCTGTTTGAGGAGGCAGACCATGATAGGTTGGGTTTTGTGATAAAACAATAACATTGTTTTTCTGAATTTCATTGGTTACTTGGTGTGTCAATCAACAATACACTCCACCGCCAATATTTCCCTTGAAACATGGTGCTTACACATTTAAAAAAGGTTATAAAAGAAGACATGGCAATTTTTAACACTTTATTGAATGCAGATTAAAGGGCAGTATAACGGCACAGACCGCAGATAGTAACACTTGTTTCTCTGACAGTCGGAGTCCGACTGGACTTAACAAAAACAAAATTCAGGAGAAGGTTTAACTTTTAAATGCAAATTTGGCTGCAGCATCTAACTGAAATAAAAAAAAACAAGTGCCCGTTTTGTTTTGTTGTTTAAAATCAAGTATACAAAATGAGATGTATCGGGCGCGGGTGGGCACTATCATTTCACTTTCACACACCCAAATAACGGTGATTTATAGCTCGGTCATGTCCTTGTTACGCGCAAGGAAAACCAGCATGTTAACCTTATGCGGTTTGAGAGAGGATCTGAGAGGGGTGACAACATTTCCAGCGACACTGAAAACCCTCTCGGATGGTGCGCTCGTTGCGCAAATACACATGTACTTGCGTGCGACTCTGGAGAGCAAAGGAAATCTCTCCTGGTTGTTGCACCACCATGTCAGGGGGCTTTCATTAGGGTCGATGGGTTCCTCCTGCAGGTAGCGAGTGAGCTCCAGCTCAGCTCTAACTCTCTTCGGGACGGTTGCAGAAGACGTGCTTGTCTCCGAGCGTTTTTTTTTTTTGCCGCTGGTGGCAGCATGGTCTCCGCCAAGGACTCTGGCTGGGCTGCAGCTGACACACTGGCACCGCTCCCTCCATCTTCCATGTGTACGATCTCCTCGATCAGCGCGCACTTTACCTCATCATCATCATCAGACTTGTTGCCCCGATATCTTGGGTCCAGCAAGCAGGACCTTGCCAAAGTTTTTTGTAGCGCAGCTGGTCTGTACTTCTCGAGAACACCGCACATCTTCTGCTTGATGTCCGAGGTCAGAGTGGTGTCTTCATCTGATGGTTTTAAAACCTCTTCAGTGAGGAGTTTCAGGACAGGTTTAATGGATGAGACCGTGACATAGTTTTCGCCAGACAGCAGACTCTAAAACTGCGATGTCCTGCCAGCTGGGGATGAGATGCTGATGCCGCCGATCATCCAGAACCCTTTTTATAGCGGGGATTTGCTCCAAGACTCGGTCCACCATCTTCTGTTTGGAGCCCCATCTTGTTTGACAGTCCTGGTTAAACGAAGTAATGGCGTATGATTATTTAAACTGAAATTGCACCTGCTTATTATTTTTAAATTAAAAGCCAATTTAAAAATTATTTTTCGTTTCAGTGTATTTCTTTCTAAACTAAACATGTTTTTTAAGCATCACAAAAAGCCAGCAACTGCTGCATATAGTTTCAGGCAATATAAAAAAAATCATATTCATACTCATTTTTTAGCAGACTAATCTGTGTTAGTAAGTGGAATTACAGTGGGTTACACTTAGGTCATAAATATAACTTCTGAATGCAAGTTTACCATTATGAGTGAGTGCTGCGGGATTTGGAGCTCCGCTTGTGCTTTCGCCAGATCCCTCTTCTTCACCCAGCTGTGGGAGAACGTACCCACTAAGGTGTGGCACAGACCCATCGCTCAGGATGTGCGATCTTTAACGCTTGTCATTGCGTTTGTCACTGCCAGGTGTAAATTATGTCTGAAGCAGTTCAGCCACGTCCAGCTCAATTTTCTCACTGCTGCGGCGATGTTTGCCCCGTTATCTGTCGTTATGCACGCCAGCTTCTTCTCATCCAGGGACCACTCATCAAATGCGCTGCGTAGAGCATCTGCGATGTTGTCAGATGTGTGATTCTGGGGCATAAACACGGTTTCGAGGCAGCGTGATTTAAGAGTCCAGTCTGTGGTCAGGTAATGTACAGTTAGACTCATGTAAGGAGTCATATTCACACTTGACCACATGTCAGTGGTGGCGGAGAAAAAGTCCACACTTTTGAGCTCACTCTGAACCGATGCTCTAACTGTGTTTTACATTTTCGGCACAGCAGTTTCTGAGACGTAGGTTTTCCCTGGCAACTCGTATTGTTTGTCAAATTTCTGGAGAAGCGACTTGAATGCAGGTTTCTCCACAGTGGAAAAGGGCACCAGCTCCTCCACCAGATACCGTGTAACAGCACCTGTCAGGCGTTTATGTCTGTCACTGTCTCTGCTGTACTTGCCGACTCGAGCAAATGCTTCGCTGACTCCAAGCTGTCGGCTGGCACCGGCATGAGCTGCCCCGCAGCTCTGTGTGGCAGGAGGCGGCGGCAGCCGCGCTTTAATAGCTTGATGGTAGCTAGCTAGGCGAGCCCTTAAATTAGTTGTGTTTCCTCGTTTTACTTGAACCGTTGTGCCACAGATTTTACAGATGGCCTCATTTAAATTGTCTGGCTCCCCCTTTTCATTTGGCTGAAAGCCGAAGTGCTCCCAAAGGGGCGAAGTAACGTTTCGTTTTGATACCAGTGCAGCTATCCTTCTCAACATGCGTTGTGGAGTCGAATCAAGTGCGGTAATAGCGGTGGCCCGTCATGCAGCGCGGTGGGTTTCTTAATATCGCGATATTTCATTTTTGCGATTACCGTGACAGCCCTAGTTTTCAGAGTTAATTACACTGGATTGTGGATAGGGCTGGGCAATATGGCCTCAAATCAATATCACGATATATTGAGCAGTTCACCTCCATAACGATAAAGGGATGATATAGCAGCAGTTAGAGGGAGAGGTGGCGATGGTAGATTTAGTCGAGGAGAAGCCAGTGCCCACAAAAATCCTTCAACAACCGTTTGTCAAAATTTTGGATTTAGTTGCTGCCAATTCTCTTGTATTTCCTCAATATCACGTGACTCCACCCCATCCTGAACATTGGCAACCTACATACATCATTTCATATTTTTTTCAAATACCTATTATACTGACATTATACAAAATGACATCGGTAATAGACATACATTTCGGTACTGGTAAATTTTCGAAATATCCACCCCTAATTGTGGACGTAAAACATGTTGTGGACTGTTTTACTGAAGGACATTAACTGGACCGTCAGGGACTGTTATGTCAGTGACATGAGGCTTTGAGCGGTGAATTGGACATCATTTTGCATTTTTCTGTGGTTTGACGAACACGTTTACTGTATACACAATTACAATTTTATCATTTTGCAAAAAAACTGATTTGACAAAGAAGATTGTATTTTACCTCCTGCAGTACATAAAACACAAACAGGTTCATTGTCAACCATATGGCAGGATTGCAGCATAAAGCAGGGGTTCCCCATAAAGATTGTAGGGGGTCCCCACAATTTTGCCTTTGCTGAGGTTGTGAGGTTAGCAAGATTTTATTTGTAAAAATTACATTTATAAAAATCCAATAACACCCTACAGTATAATCAGAACTCCATATAAAAGTTATAACTCTGTATGTCTGTATAAAGTTTGAAAATGATCACATTTAATGTGTTTATGTGTGTAGGAGTTTGAGTTGGGGGTCCTTGACTTGTCTTGGACATGGGCACATGGGCTTGAAAACAAGGCAGTTTGTACCTTATATCACTTTTATTTAGTTGATTTCACAGTAAAATGGTAATAGTTTGCTGTGTGGATGGCTGCACTAACAGACAAGTACGTAAACTCAACTTATCTTTATGATGGAGACCGAGGACAAAGAGGAGACGCAGCAGTAATGGACTAGCAGCCCTCAACGTATTTTGGGATTTGCAGCAAACACGTTTTACTGGGTAAGATTAACGTTCATATATTTCATGAGGAAGACAGGGACTGACTGTGATGATCCTGAAATGATAAATGTGATGTGTTTATATTACTTATTTAGTATTGATAATCCTATTTCACCATGGAGGATGTGCGTTGCTGTCCACTATAGTGAATTACTTGTTCCAATATAGGATTACATGTGTGAAAATGACATTAATTATTTAGCATGATGAGCTTCACCATTATGAGATATCTTGTCTTCCCCCAGGTGTGAGAGTAGCATCTGGTCCTGGTGACCCCACCAGTGACAAAACCTGGTAGGGATCCAGACTTTAATCAGCTCCAGTGTAAAGTGAATGTCGTTTATCACATAATGTTATAAATACAGCGGGGTGAATTCTGGCAAAGTCAGTAACTTGTTTACATCGGTGAACAGCAGCAGGAAGAACGTTAGCTAACATTCAAAAGCTAGCTAACACTTAACTTTTGTAAACACCGAGCCCCACCTAGGTGTGCTAAGCCTTCCCGCTAGTGAACTGGGCTTGAACCAGTAGAAGCCAGGCTAAACTGGCAAAAATGACATCAGTCGCCACTTTTCCTTTCTGTTCAATACTCCCCATTGTTGACATCCATCATGGTGGACCCACGTGATCAGGTGACGTAGGTGCAAATTAAGGGTCAATAAGCACCAGGCAGAAGGGTTAGCTACTTAGCATTAGCTTTAATATAGCGAGTGGATTCAGACGGTAGGAGAGACTCAGTCTCATGACAGAACTGGTCTCTCTCACCTCTGTCTCCTTCTGACTTCATTTTGAATTCTAACTTTGAGCAGAAATTCAATTACATTTGTCCCCACAGTGGTTGAAAAATAAAACTAAATATTTTGATACAATATCAGTCGTGATATTTTTTCTCACTTTGGCTTCTTAGAACTATTAGCTAAACCGAACAAAAACTCACCAAATATCAGCAGAATTCATGAAATTTCTAACATCATATGATAATTTAATGTCATATGATGTGCACATTAACATTGTGCACATTGATGTTGTCATGTTGCTCAGAACTCATCAGAGCCGAGCCAGAACCTGGTACTGGTATTACATTAAGACCAGTTTAGCTCTAAATTGGTGACTGCTGTACAGTAAATTAGAACCAGCTGTAAAGCCTTTAGCTGGTGCATCATTAACAGGTTTTTAGCTTCCAGGTGAGCGACCTGTTGGTCTCACTTTAACCTCCTCCTTCTCCTATCTACTGGATGTTTTCCAGAACATTCCTCCATCCAGGGAGGTTTGTACAGCAGTTTGTTTTCCCCCTGTCCTCCCTCCTCCAGTCCTCCCATCATGCCCCTCTCCTCCACCCAGTTTATCTCAGTTCTGAATTCTACTTTAAACACAAACTGATTTTTTTTTTAAAAGTGTTATGGATCAGAGGATTAAACAAAAATGGAATTTATCCCTCTGGATTAATTTATTCTAATAAAATCGTCTCCGTCGGGAATGTTAACATGATTATTTTTGACTTTATGTTCTGACACAAAAACATTTCCCCTCAAACATTTTAAAACTTTATCATGAAAAACATCTGAAACCAGACTGTTCCTCCTCTTTCCTGTTCTTCCTCACACTCCTCCTCCCTCAGGACACCCAGTCTGGTTTGTTCCCTGATCCTGTCCTCTCCTACACATACCTCCCTCCCTCTCCTCTTTCCTTCATCCTAACGGCCTCCTCGTGAAGTTCTCACCTCCTTCTCAGGTTCAAGTTTAAACCTCCACATTCCTGCTTTGGTTTTGATAACTGAGGAGGATGAGAGGAAGCACTCTGCATTCAGAGGACAGCAGCTATAGACTGGCCTGGTTTCTGAAACAGGGCTCAGCTTCAGGCTCATCAGGGACATCCTGCTTAAGCTGCTGCTGCTGTTCCTGCACCAAACCTCATAAAAAATCACCTGCACAGTTTTATCTAAAGTCTCCAGTTCAGGAAACTTCACCTAGCTGCAGATTTCAGATGGACTAGAGGAGGAGCAAAGATGCTTCAACAGGTGAGTTTTAGTTTCTCTTTGAACACATGACCGCAGCTCCTCCCCCTCCCTTAGGAAACTGGACCCCCACTACACCCCCACCCCCCACCAGCAGACAAACAGACATCTGGGACACACTCTGTCAGCAACGCTGTGCACTAATTAACTCAGCGACACACACAGATCTGTTTACCAGAGAGGCGGAACGAGCTGGAAGGTTAGGACCAAAACTAACGGAGACACGAAGAGTAAAAAATAAATAAAAACAACATAGAGACAGAATAAAACAGGGTAAAAATGCAGTAAGGATGGTAAAAACTAGGTTTAAAGGAGACGTATTATGACTTTTTCTCAGGTTATAATAGTTCTATGGTCGATACCAAACAAGTTCTTCACACCAAATCCTTCTCACATGAAGTGATTTCAGCAGTTTTATTCCTGACCATTTCAGTGCCTTCCAGAATGAGCCGTTTCAGGGCTCTGTCACTTTAAGAAAACAAGATGAATCTGGCCACGCCCACCCATTACCTGCTCAGGCTGCTATAAGCTGAGAAGCTCCAATATTGGGAGGAGCTCAGAGAAGAGCCGCTGTTCCTCCAGCAGCAGCTCTCTCTTCCACGTGAGAGATGGTTCTATGCTAATTTCCCTGTTTGTGACATCACAAACATTTTAAAACAGCTCATTTTAGGCACATAATTTCTCAACCAAACACTGAAGAAACAGGATGAACAGGTTTTTTCATGTTTGAAGTGTTTATAAAAGCAGCAGACACCCATATGGCAGCACCTGAAGCTAGCTGGTGAACCCAGATTGGAGTAACATCCGAGGTGATGAAGAGCATGACTAGTCAACCCCTGGTTAGGTTTCTGCAAACCTCCATCCTAAATTCCATTAACGGTTTCACTTCCTGTTTCATCTGCTGATGGAAAAATTCCAAAAACTTGTAATTCAGAGAAACAGATTTTTAACATCTCCCATTTCCAAGAGCTGCTATTTAACAAACCTTTAAAACTTCATCTAAATCTGGTCTAAATGTGTTTTTAAAGTTAATTATCACTTAAAAAACAATGAAAATCAGATGACTCATACTCTATTGTGGAGTTTGAATCCCATAAAACCTTTTTAAACGTCAGCAGAATTGATGCAGAGCAGCTTTGCTAAAATGAAACGGTGGGCGGAGCCTGTTCAGACCAAAGCAGCTGACCAATCAGAGCAGACTGGACTTTTTGAGAATGTAATTGAGGAATAAAACCTCTGATTGGAGCCCTTCATCTGCACATTAAGGATGAAATCAGGAAGCTTCAGTGAAACGATCAGCAGGAATGAGAGGATCAGCAGAGAAGAGCTGTGGCTCAATGTTTTATGAGTGTGCATAAAGTCTTTAAAGAGGTTGTTGGTTTGAATCCAGGAGACAAAATGCACAGGGGGAAGGGGGGGTTCCAGCAGCTCCCTGTTAAAACAGCAGGAGAACAAACGAACACCTCACTGCGACATTTTAAAGGCTTCAGTCAACAAGTCCACAAGTGTTCCCAACTTGAGTGTAGTGTGTGTGTGTGGGGGGGGTGGGGGTAAAAAGGAGCGAATAAGGAGGAATGATCAGCAGTCCGGCCTGGCTCTGGTTACATAAATTGTTCTACTGAAAGTTCCCACAAACAGATAAGTCACTAGAACAGGAGGAAACTGATCAGAACCTGAACCAAGTGACCCAGATCCACATGAAGGGTCCAAACACCTGAGATGGTTGAAAACAACAACAGCAGCTTCAGGAGAGTTCAGGCTAAAAGTCCCTGCAGGAATAACCGGGAATATTCTGGTGTTTTTGTTCTGAGGTCAGAGCAAGGCGACCACGCCTGCATCATCATCACCATCATCATCATCATCACCATCACCATCACCATCCCCAACATCATCACCGTCATCATCATCACCATCATCATCATCACCGTCATCATCATCACCATCATCATCATCACCATCATCATCATCACCATCATCATCATCAACATCAAATGTCAGAATCAAACCTCAACCAGAGGACAGATTAACCAATGGAGCAGCAGCTTTGTGTCGCACTGAAGCTGCAGCACAAGTTCTACAGAACCGGGTCACAGACCCAGGAGCTTCATCATGATGCACCTAAATCCTCCTCCTCCTCCTCCTCCTCCTCCTCCTCATCCTCCTCCTCCTCATCATCACCAGCTGATTTAATGATGCTGCAACAATTAACGGAGACGCATCCCGCCGCGTATCCATGACCAGCCGCCCTGCAGCATGTGGACGCTCCTAGAGCCGACACTACCACACCAACACTGGGCAGAGAGGCTGGTAAACCAACCCGGTACCGAACAGAGGGCGGAGCTCACCTGGAGGCCGGTAAACGAGCGCTGAAGTCCCGTTCGGAGTGAAGGACGGACGGCCGGACTGGAAGCTTGGAGCAAAAACAACCAGAATCCTCAAATCCTGCTTCTACTCCTCCTCTTCCTCCCCCCCTCCCAACGGGCCCTCAGCTCGAATCGGACTGCAGCGGGAGGAGCACTCGGTTTGTTCACCGGGACGCACCGGGCGGGGCGTGAGACGGAACATCAGAGAGGAATTATTAAACTCCTTTAGACTCACTTTACAGGATTAACCATCTTATAAATGTGTCATAAACACCAGAACCTGGACTACAGAGGAGCAGAACCGAAATATTTTAATGCTGATTAACATGGAAACTAGAACATGTCCAAAGATAAAGTGGGTGGGCGGAGCCTTCTGGAGCTGACCAATCAGAGCACAACATTAAGGAACCTTTAAGAAAATCAGAAAAATTCTAAATATCACATCCAATTAGTTAAGATCATTGCAATCTTTCTCTAAATCACGTAAGACTGGAGTTAATTTTGATTATGACATTTAATCAGGTTCCTGTTCAGCTGCAACAAGTCATTTAACCCAACTGGTGCAATGAGCTGCTTCTCATTTCTTCAACAACCATATGGAAAGACACATCTGGTGGTCATGGAAAAGATGTTAGTCTGTGTGAGAAGGGTCACATCGTTGGCATGCATCAAGCAGAGTGTGATGAGTCCAGATGGACCCTGTTCCAGAGTGATGGGTGCATCAGGGTAAGAAGAGAGGCAGATGAAGTGATGCACCCATCATGCCTAGTGCCTACTGTACAAGTCTGTGGGGGCGGGGCTATGATCTGGGGTTGCTGCAGTGGGTCAGGTCTAGGTTCAGCAACAGGATGTGCTCCAAGAATGAGGTCAGCTGACTACCTGAATCTACTGAGTGACCAGGTTATTCCATCAATGGATGTGTTCTTCCCTGATGGCACGGCCATATTCCAAGATGACAATGCCAGGATTCATGGGGCTCAAATAGTGAAAGAGTGGTTCAGGGAGCATGAGACATCATTTTCACACATGGATTAGCCACCACAGAGTCCAGACCTGAACCCCATTGAGAATCTTTGGGATGTGCTGGAGAAGGCTTTGTGCAGCGGTCAGACTCTACCATCATCAATGCAAGATCTTGGTGACAAACTAATCAGAATCAGAAGGGTTTTATTAACATATGTGCAAGAAATCACAACATTAGGAAATTGCTGCGGTACTTGGTGCAAAAAAATGATAAGCAAAAATAAGAAATAAGCACAATAAAATAATAATATAGAGAGGCAATAATGAGAGAAACGGCTACTATGTACAAGACAGCGTAGGTACTGGTCAGAACAGATCAGGTTGGGTGCAAACACAACAGAGATCAGGGTCAAGTGACTGAAACGAGTGGGCAGTCCTACGACTGCCATTCATGAGTCCAACTGCAGAGGGGAAGATGCAACGCTGGATGGAAATAAATCTTCTGACATTGCAGAAGCTTATCGAAACAGCGAATGCGTGCCGTAATCAAAACTAAAGGTGGTCCAACGAAACAGAGTGCGTGAATTTTTTTTTTCGGTGGCGACTTTTTTTTGGGCCGGGCAGTGTATCAGACATCAGATGCTTCTATTTTTATGAATCTTTTTTTTTTGTATCTCACATCAAGATTATAAACACAAATTTTTATTTTTTGATTCTGAAAAATCTGAATAATAAACTTGTCCTTCTCAAAGGATGTCTCCACCCCTCTGCATTGCTGTGAGTTCTAAATGAAGCGCCCCTGTCCCTGTAAGCCTGCGAGTGGAGGGCGGGGCTTGGGCTGCAGATTGAAAGAAGAGGAGGAGGAAGGGCGGAGAGCCTGCAGAGGTTTGATGAAGCCAAACAGAACAAAGTTGGTTCTGCCCGCCATCAGCCTCTGGGTCTGAGTCCTCTCTGAAGAGCTGCAGCTTAGAACAGGAGAAGTTCTGAAGAACCTGTGTTACATGAGCTCAATCATAAATATACTGGACCTTTTTGTTTTCGGCTTCACAAATTATTTATAAAAATAAATCAAATTCAGTTTTCACCTACAGGATAAAAACTTATTGACTTTCATTTGATTTTGGAGCCTTTTATAAAATCTGTGCAACAAATCTGACTAAAGACAAAAATAAATAGATCTTATGATCAATTAGGAACAATCGGGTGAATAAAAGTTATTTTTGTAGTTTCAAATCGGACTAATCTGATAAACTAATCATAGAATAAACAAACAGCAGGACTGAATTCAATGATATAGGTTAGAGTTTGGTGTGAAAGCTTCTTTATCAGGTGCAACCTGAAGCTCAGAATAACGCCACCAGGAGAGAAATACAAAGGATTATGGGACATTTTGGGTACATTTGTTCAGAAATAATCCTAATCTGTTTGTAGATAAATAGCAGAAATAAACCTGTCTGGTTAAATGAGAATAGCAGGGAACAGAGCTCAACGTGTTGCTCCAGTTAAATGTCAGCGTTTCTTTTCACAGCAAACTTGGACTCAACTCCAACACGTTTCCATGGCAACAGCTGGCCATCTTCACCCACTCAGGTGGGATGGAAATGAGCGACTGTGTGGGCCGTTAAGTGTGCTGGGTGGATATTCACAGAGAAAATGGGCCGATGAAGAGGAGGAGAAACCATTTTTTACTCTAACAAACACTTCCAGACTGAGCTCCGTTTCCACGGTGACCACTATGGGATGCCAAACTGGTTGCTGGGAGAGGAAGAGGAGGAGGTGGACGGTTTTCCAGAGGGAATGAAGAATGTGCGTGGGCCAGCCCTGTGTGTGTGTGTGTGTGTGTGTGTGTGTGTGTGTGTGTGTGTGTGTGTGTGTGTGTGTGTGTGTGTGTGTGTGTGTGTGTGTGTGTGTGTGTGTGTGTGTGTGAAAGCGTGGAGGCAGCTGTGGTGTTATTAATGTTCAGATTTCAGACTAACAAATAGAAGCTCACAGACGGTCTGGTGTGGTTCTGGTTCTGGTCCAGGACACAGACCACAGGTCCACCGGGACGCTAAACAAACACTTTTCATAGGTGTGGGAGGAACAGGAAGACTTCCAGGGAGCTCAGGTCTGACCTCCGGAAGTTCAGATTCCTTCTAGGAGAAAACTCACCTCTGGGTTTTAAACTCCAAGGAGCAAAAACGCAGAAAATAAATCAAATAAACAACAGAATCAGAAGATTTTTAGTTTTAAACAGTCGTAAAAGTAAAGAAACATAAATGAACTTAAATAGTTTAACTTCCAAGTTTTTGCAGAAATTAGTGACCATTTTTGCAGCTGCATGTAGATGAAACACTAATTAAAAATTTTCAGCAGATCTACAGCATGTTGTTTTGTGCACATTTAAACTTCTCTTGTTTTGTTTGGATTTCAGAGCTTTATTGTTCTGCAGGAGTTTGAAGTGAATTGGTTTTATCTGATAAATAAATGAACCCAGCTGCAGCTGGTTGGGTCTCTGTGTTCATTTGGGTCTGATGTTCTGAGCCGTGGTGTTGAAGGAGTTTGTCATCACACACACAAATCCTCTTCAAACGCTCCTGGAGCCGCTAACACCTCCTACACTTTCATTGTATGTCTGTGTGAGTAATATCTCTAGGCCGGTTGGCATGGCGACAGCCTCCAGCAGCGTATTCCAGGATGAGTTGGTCTCTGAGCTCTGACACACACACACACACACACACACACACACACACACACACTCAGTTTTATTTCTCACATTCTGCCCTTCACCTTCTGGTTGTTCAGATTAATTCTTGAATTCCAGGCGCTGACTCATCCCTGGGTGGGATCAGGCTTCAGCAGCTGATCAGGGAATCTCTAACCAGATCAAGTGGATTCAGTCAGGTGACTTGTTGTTATGTAACAGCCTCTCTGCTGCTTTGTGTTTGTTTACATCATGCAGTGACAGACTCGGTTTCTGCTGCAGCTCCTGCTGGAGGGAGAAACTGATTCACATCAGATTATCAGCCATGAATTTAACGTTGCATTAATCTGAAAATAACTTTCTTAATGCGCCATGGAGCAACCCCGCAGTCGTCGCTCCTCTGGAAGCATCTCCAGACTTTTCCTCTATCAACACACTCACCTGCTCTCCATCTTCTCCTCCTTTCTCTATGGTTAGCTCCACAGACCTTCCATCTCCCCTAAACCTGTCGTAAGATTCAGTAAAACAAACACCTTCACTGGAAAAGTTAAATTCAAGTTTACCACTGAAGAGGCCAGATCCCAGTGATCTACTCTGTTTACCAGTGTTTTACTCACATGCTTTACTCAGAGTTCTGACTTTAAACACCCAGTCAGGTTCCTTGAGAAGAGGAGCTGCAGCTCTCCTCCTGGAGGAGGAACCTGGCGGCTGAGCACCACAACGATGGGGCGTTTTTCGTAGCTAAAGCAAAAGTGAAGTTCAGCTGCACAAAACGCCCCCAGGCACGGAGATTGAGGCGTTGTTTTACTTATCTGGAAACCCGTGGACTCGATGTCTGGACAGGCTGGAGTTTCTACAGCCTTCATAAACAATAGTTTATCAAAATGAACACAATCATAAACTAGTGAACACACACACTGACTCGATAACACGACCTCTCTACCCTAAAAACTACCCACTCTCCACACTGAGCTGAGGCAGCGCCTAGCTTACAACTCCCTTTAGTTATGTCAGAGGTTAAGATTTAGAAAAAAGGCCACTTTTTACTCGAAAATCTGTCGTATTTTAAAACAAAATACCCACAATAAACGTTTCAAATAGTATTTTTGGACAGCATTTTATATGAATTAGAAAAAAAATTAACCTGCAATTTGCTCTTTAACTAAAGCCAGAGACGCCCCTGATCCTGACCTGTATAAATTCATTTGGGTTAAATTGTCAACAGGTCATAAATTCATCTCACTCGTCAGTAAAGAACGAGTCAACTCAACAACTAGTCTACAGACATCGAACCTTTAGTACCAAACATCCCAACCAGACCGTTTCTGAACCAGATCACATTATTAAGTAATGTGAGCATCAGCAATATCAACCAAATCATGCTTTAAATGAAAACACTCACAAAGTAGGAAATAATATTTTTATCATTTGGATAGTTTTACAGTAGTTTAGGAGTTATCAAAATGTCTTAAAAAACCAAATTTCAACAGATTTACATAAAAATATGAGCTAAACTAATTTTGTTTAGTTTTTGGAGTATTTTGTGCCAGACTAGCATGTTTAAAGAGCTCTAGAAGAGTTCTGGATGTCTGAATATTATGATGTTTTATGACGAAACCAAAAATTAAAATCTCATATTTCTCCTGCTGATAAACACTTTCAGCCTGCAGTAAAAGGTTGGTTTGTTGTTAAAGTTTATAACCGTCGTTCTCAGTATCTTTGCCTCTGATAGCGGGGGAGAAGCCGCTCAGCTGCTCAGAACCGAGTGTTGAACCCAGAGATCTCCAGTTTATCGATGGACCTCTGGTTGGTGAAAGAAGCTCTGGTGATCCGACTCGTAGGACTTCCTTCCTTACTCAACCAAACCTTCCTGCAGACAGGATACAGAATACATGTTACAGCTGAATCCCATCTACATAGAACAGGGGCAGAATACACAGGAGCAGGCAGCAGGATGGAGATGTTCTTTCAAAATAAGAGTCCGGGATTAACAGTTAGCTCAAACAGGAGGAAAACATCAGCTGTAAACAACACGACTAAAACAGGAATCTAAGTAAAGATCACAAAACTAAAAAATAAATAACATAAAACAAAGATCTTTAACACAAACCAGCTGCTCCGAGCTCCTCGAAAGAACAAAATCCCATCAGATGGGTTTATGTTGTTGGTCTCACCACTTCTGGGCCAAAAACTGCAGACGGGTCAGGGGTCAAGCCCTCATCTGGAGCCCCAGTGGCATGATGGGAAAATCAAAACATTCCTTCAGTTAAATTTAACCCTGAGAATGAGAGTTTTCTGCAGCGGTGCTTGTCTGGAGAGCGTGGCTGTAGATTAGAGGATTGTGTCGGATCAGGGTCAGAACTGCACGGACTGAAGCTCAGACACAGAGAATAGATGTCCCACTTCTTATACTGTCAAAAGAAAAGTCTGACTGATCTGCTCCATGACCCACTAATATTCACCAACACAGATTAGAGCTGGATTATAATTTGCTCTAAAACTCACAGATTCCTGTCCTCCAGTCTCACATCGGGTTCAGCTTTCTGACATAATAAACAGGAAACCTCAGATGATTATGTCACAACATGGTGTTTATTGCTGCTGAAGATCACAATCATCTGCTGTCTCCAAAGCCCGGTTCTGTTCTCCTGCTCAAATCAACACAGAGACCTGAGCCTTTCATCGGAACGTCACAGCCATGTAGGGAAGTGTCCATTAGGAATCAGAATCAGTGGCTTCAGTGGTAGGCGATCAGACAAAAGCAGGTGGACGAAGGAGAAACATCAACCAGGTGTGGTGAGCAGTAAAAGAACAAAAACCTCCAGCTCCTCTTACATCACCTCCCACCAGCAGGAATGCTTCCTCCTTTTTTCCCCTAACATTCCTGTATTCTGGTTCCCAGGCCTGACAGGAAGTGAGGTCATGGTGAAAGTGGAGTGGACAGGAAGGTGTGAGTGTGGAAAAGAGTGTTCTCCTTTTGGAAAGAGAAAGTTTAAAGGGTCAAAGTGACTAATCTGTTCTACAGGAATGAAGTGATTTTATTTAGTTTTAAGTTTTACACCCTGACAGAAGTAGTTCCACCTTAAAGGTGTGGAACACTCGTTTAATCAATACATTTGCAGCGGTCTCTAGTAGGAATGAATGCTTGTAAGTCGTACTCTGGGAAGAAGAAAAAAAAAAAAAAAACACCGGTGCACTATTTCCAGGAACTAGAAGTGAGCCACATCACAGCTGAGCTTCAGACGGCAGGATCAGGAGTTTTATTTCCTGATATGTGCACATCTCTCCTCTGATTGGCTAACAGCAACACGACTCTACCACTGACTCTGTTTGCTCTGCAACGTTGATGTTTTACCTCCACAAATAACACAAGCCTGGAGGAGTTCTGCTGTGTGGTGGAGTTGCTAATGCTAACGGTTAGCTTCTACTAGCCCAGACGTCCTCTGCTGTTTCCTGGATGCTAAACCAACAACAGCCTTCCCCGTCGTGAGTCAAGATGGGTGAGTCCATGAATGTTAGTGACAGTGTGACGTAGATCTGTCAGGATTTTCTAATCCTAGAGTTTCACCTAGAGTCTATTTTCTATCAGAAGCTAATGCAGGAGATAGGTGGAGGAGACTATTTTCATGATCAGCCTGCATGACAAACTCAGAGTGACTGATTATAAACAGAATCATTAAAACATGGTTTTTCACTGTTCCACACCTTTAAACCAGTCGCCCCAGTAAGCTACAGAGAGGTTTGTTTTGTATTCTGTAGGGACCAGGCGAGTGGGACTGAATGGTTTAGCCTGTATTTGTCATTTAACTTCAGACAATTGATCTGAGTTATATAACTGAACCATGACTGAGTTCTGAAGGGGAAGAGCTCCACCTAGTGGTTATAAACGTCATCACCTCTTTACCATTACCCCCATACACTCTACAACAGGGCTTCTCAGTTCTAGTCCTGGAGGGCCAGTATCCAGCCCTCCTTCAACTCACCTGACTTTAATCAGCAGGTGCTTAACAAGCTTCTGCAGAGCTTGATGAGCTGCTGAACAGACAATTAAACCACTGTGTGTTGGAACAGATACCAGCCCTCCAGACACCGTCAGGTGAGAGGAAAAATCCCCAAATAAAAGCTGGTCTTGTTGGTGTTACAGTGTGAACTCACATCTCCTCCACCAAGGGGGCTGGACCCTGGACCTGGCCCACCACCGTCCCACCATACGTGTTCTTCACCCAGCCCACCAGACCCAGCTTCAAACCCTCCTTCTCCGTGTACTGCAGGACAGAAAATGTGTTCAGTGTCACCAAAATAAAAGCCTGAGAAGTGTTCAAAATGAAGACAGGAATAATAATAATAATAATAATGTAATTCAACTGAAGCTAATAATGAGCCTATTAAAGGCTTAATGTAGGATTAATTATAGGTAGTCATTTGTTATTACTTCTTGTTTTATCATGTGTTGTAAAAGTGTTCATTAACTCTGCTTTATAAACATCATTAGAGTTAAAAGTGATGCTTTAATAAGTTATTTTGCTTATAATCAAACAACAGAGTTCATAATGATTAAATATCAGATCATTAGATTTATCTAGGACCAGTAGAGAAAACCTGATGTTGTCTTTTTTAAGTGTTTGATTAAACTTCATCATCACAAACTTGTTGTCATTTGAATCTTTTTACAAGTTTAGTTTAAATTCTATATAGTACAGGTCAAATGTTTGGACACACCTCATTCAATGTGTTTTCTTTATTTTCATGACCATTGGTAGATTCTCACTGAAGGCATCATAACTATGAATGTGGAGTTTTGTACTTAATTAGAGTTAAAAGTGGTGCTTTAATAATTTATTTTGCTTATAATCAAACAACAGAGTTCATAATGATTAAATATCAGATTATGAGATTATTTAGGATTATTTAGGATGGCCCGTGCCATCAGGGAAGGCTTTGTGCAGCGGTCAGACTCTACCATCATCAATGCAAGATCTTGGTGAAAAATTAATGCAACACTGGATGGAAACAAATCTGGTGACGTTGCAGAAGCTGATCAAAACAATGAAACAGCAAATGTGTGTCGTAATCAAAGCTAAAGGCGGTCCAACGAAATATTAGTGTGACCTTTTTTTTTGGTGGCGACTTTTTTGGGGGGGTATATGTATATAAACATATATGTTATTAGTATTTTTTTTTATAGTAGAGACGTCACTCCAGCCAGACCTTACCGTTTGGTCAAAGCCAATCAAGACCATCCTGCTGGTGGAGCTTACAGTCTCGTGGGAAGAGGGCATGGAGGCCGCAAATGAACGCAAGTGTTCCAAGTACGTGGGCCTAGTGAAGGAATGCAGGGAGGCTGGTTGGAAAACCATCATACGGCCAGTTGAGGTGGAATGTAGGGGCTTTGTAGGGTCCTCAACTGTTCACCTACTCTGGGACGTAATATGCACAGGAGCAGGGTGATGGAACGCCACAAAGGAGCTGGCAGAGGAGGCAGAAAGGGGTAGCTTTTGGCTGTGGTTAAGGAGAAGGGAAAGGGGTTAAGGAGCATCAGCAGGGGGTGACCGGGAGAGATCCCTGTCATTGCTCCGCCACCAAGCGATGTTCTGGGGTTAAAGGAGCGAAACATCTAGGACTGGTGGTCCCCAGCTGATGACTCGTTGATGCCGAGAGAGGTGGGTAGAGCGACATATGTGCACAAAGGCACTGGTGGAGGTGCGTCAGGCAGCAATGTCCAGCAGGTAGAGCACCAACTTGTACCTAAATTGTCTGTTTAAACTCAGTCTTCACTGTAAATCAGTTTGATTCATTTCAATATGGGCTTTTTTATCTTATTTTCCTTGTCATTTTAATGGTTTTACTATTTTTTTAAAAAACATGCTGTTTCTGCAAACCTTCTCCTTGTCCTTGATTTGTGTTTACTTTGTATTTGTTCTAAAGCTGTTTGGAAAACTACTGTATGAAACAAAGTTTATTAAGTTTGATTGAAATGACTTAAAGTCAGCCTTCATTTAGGTTATTTACAGCTCACAGGCAAATAAAACAAAAAGTGATCCCGTGTATTATAGAACGTTTGTTCGAATTCTGATCAATTTCACAGTGAAAATAAAGACTTCTGTGTTTAATGATGAGTTTTTAGCTGAAGAATCAGAAACACATGAGCCGATGAACTCACCATTCTGAAACAGACTCCTGAAAATAAACAGAGAGATCATCAGAATTATAAACAGCTGTTTCCTGTTTGCTTTTATAAATCCAGCAGCAGAACGTGAAGAGAGCTCTCGCTCTGCAGCAGCAGAACCTGCCGGTTCCTAAATTAAGCTACAGTGGATCATTTTACAGGCTGCAGGCTCTCACTGTTAAACATACTGACCCTGGACGTGACCGAAGATCTCAAAGTCCACCGACACCAGATTGTGTCCCGCTGAGTCGCCTGCAGACATCCTGCATCAGAAAATGTCTCTAACAGGAGAGGAGGTCTGGGGACGCGTGGATCAGACCGTCGGTTCCTCCTCACCGTCTCCTGGAAGCCAACATGGTCACACACTCCTACGGTGGCTTTAAAAGAGAATCTCACCACCTCTTAAAGGGATGGCGTCTCTAATTCATCAGGACTTCACATCAAACAGATGCTTTAAACGAGGTGTAAGCTTTAGGTTCAGAACTGAGCAGGAAATCAGGCCTGGAGGGGTCAAATGAGGCTCTAAGAGCTGCTGCTGCAGAATGTTTAGTCTACACTCAGGACCAGAATCTGATGTTCATAATTTAGAAAACACACTTTTTTAAAATAAAACTTAAATTGTTTGTGCCTGGAATGAAATGTGGATGTAAGGACACGACTCTGTTACTTCCAACAAAGTATCAACTCATCTGTTCTGATAGTGCCCTTAAACTAGCAGTTAGCATATCCAGCAAACTCTATTTCTCTGATCAATGGCTGTTCAGGAAGCTTCTATGGCTGTGTCCAAATCAATGAAGGTAAATATAAGCTGGACCAACCCACCACCGCCATCTTGGCCGCGTCACGCCCCTTGTCACTCCCAGAAAATACAAAAATGGAGCTGAGCGCAGGGCTGAGGGTGGAGGCAGATGACACCCATCAAAATCTGAGCCGATGTAGCTACGAGCTAACCAAAGCTAACGTGGGTTGGCGGGTGTCAGGGCTCGAATTACCCTGAGAGAATTTGTCTGTCCAATCATTTCCGTTAAAACTCTGAGAGTGGGGAGCAGGACTGGATCATTTTTCGAGCTCCCCCAGGGTGTGTCAGCTGAGAGCTTCCAGGGGAACCCATCACCCTTTCGGGGCAGCCTGGCTCTGTAATGTGAACTCTGGTGGGCACTTTTAGCCAGAAAACCGCAATTAAGCAACTCTGCCACCCTCTGCCCTCTAGGCTGTAACACTTTTAATGTGAGGCCGAGGCTGAGGCCTTCCCTGGAGCAAGCAGGGCGGCTCATTTGCTACCTGTCAATTAATTATTCATCATTTCAAACATTTATTTACACCTAAATGGAAGAGTTATGAAAACATTCACCACCACCCCCCCATCCCGTCAGAGTTGTCATGACTGTAAACTAGACCTATTAAACCTAGAATGGGTTTTTGAACCAGGCTGTAAACGTGTTTATTTCTGGGAACTTGATTCTTCCTGGAGCCAGCCCCTAGTGGATGAGGGTGGAACTGCAGTTTTTGTCACATCCATGTTGGCTTCAGTTTTGGCAGCCGGGAATTGCCCCTTGGTTCTGGCCAAGTGATGAGAAGAGTCGACACTGCACCCATGTTTCCTGTGTGAATCTGTTCAGGAGCACGTCTGTTTGTAGACCCCAGAATAATCCGGTCCATGTGGAGGACCATCTGACCCATTTGTGTCCTCAAGCTCCACCATCTGCTGAGAGCACACCTGTTCAGAAATTTCAACCATCTGATGATTCTAATCCGCTGATTTGGAGCACAGAAACGTGTCGGATGGTGGCCTTGAGGACTGGAGAACAGATCCAGTTTAGAACTACACCTTAGTCCTTCATCAGGCTCTGATGAAGACTTTTATACATTTCCTGTACATACAAATTATATTCCTTTTGTTATAAGAGCTGTGTAACACATAACTCTCATTCGGGGGATAATAAAGGTTAAATTAGTCTTTATTCATTTTTCTCTAGATATTACCTAAAATGAAGTTAATGAAAGAAAACATCAAAAAACTTGGCTTTATGATGTCTTTAATAAAGATTAAGGTCAAAATAAATGTAAAAATTGTTGTTTTATCAATTTTATTTAA
Source organism: Aphyosemion australe (assembly GCA_006937985.1). Lineage (NCBI taxonomy): Eukaryota > Metazoa > Chordata > Actinopteri > Cyprinodontiformes > Nothobranchiidae > Aphyosemion > Aphyosemion australe. The sequence continues at coordinate 5,332,059 of SSNS01000003.1, read as the reverse complement.
AAATGTACGTCTCCAGTGAAGCTCCTGTGGAATAAATGTTTCCAGGTTTGTTTTCATGACAAACAGGACCAGACAGCAGGAACGTTGGCATCATGTTTGCTCTTTAATCATTGGGTACTGCTTTTTCCACATGTTGCTCCAGCTGTTCACAGTATTGCATTTTGCACAGTGTTTTACAGACTACAGAGTTCTCAAGTGAAGGCACAAAACTAGAGATTACTTCTTTAATAGAAATCCCTACAGACAAACGCCATGAACTCAGGAATACTGAACTAACTCGTCTACACAACATGGAAACAGCTTTGTTCTCCACAGAAATAAAGGTGTCAGAAACTAACATTTAACTCTTTTCCTTTCCTTCATTCTGTCAGAGCGTTTCAGGGGAGATACTGCTAACGTAAACCCAGCTGATTGTCAGCTACAACCGCATGAATCCAAACTAAGTGCTCTCGCTTTAGTGCAACTTTCCTTCAAAAACAATCAAAATAGACCTTTCTCTGCTACAAAACATTCACAGAATAACAGCTTATAAATACTTTGCTGCTTTGCTACATATGAAGCATGCTGTCACAGAAACACAACGCTGTAGTAGGAGGAGCGGTGGAGCAGTGGGAGCAGCAGGTTTCTTCTGGTCAAACATAAAAACCCACAAAAACCACAGGATAACAAACCACAGCTAACAGGAACACAGTAGAGTAGTTTTACGAGTTGTTTAGAATTCTGAGTTTAAATGTGTCAACTTGACTTAGAAGAACCGCTTCAGACAAGATCAAATCTTTTGTTTTTCACTTTAAAACTGCAAAAGTTCAGTTTTACTGTTAATCTATGGGGTGTTTTAAACTAAATCCAGTATCTCACTGACAGTGGGTGAGATGGAGACAAACTATAAAGAAAAGAGGCATTTTCAGTTAAAATCACACCTAATTATAACTTAGGACACTTTTAAAACAAGTTTCATGTCTTGTTGGGTCACTGCAGTAAACATTTAAGGCGTGGAACACAAAAAACATGTTTTAATGATTATTTCTGATTATAATCAGCCACTCTGAGTTTTTCATGCATGAAAATAGTCTCCTCCACCTATCTCCTGCATTAGCTTCTGATAGAAAATAGACGGTGAAACTCTAGGATTAGAAAATCCTGACAGATCTACGTCACACTGTCACTTAACATTCATGGACTCACCCATCTTGACTCACGACGGGGAAGGCTGTTGTTGGTTTAGCGTCCAGAAAACAGCAGAGAACGTCTGGGCTAGTAGAAGCTAACCTTTAGCATTAGCAACTCCACCACACAGCACAACTCCTCCAGGCTTGTGTTATTTGTGGAGATAAAACATCAATGTTGCAGAGCAAACAGTCAGTGGTAGAGTCGTGTTGCTGTTAGCCAATCAGAGGAGAGATGTCCAAATATCAGGAAATAAGACTCTAAATCCTGCCGTCTGAAGCTCAGCTGTGATGTGGCTCACTTCTAGTTACTAAACCAGGTGCACCGGGGCTTTTTTGCCCCCCGAGAACAACTTACAAAACATTAATTCCTACTAGAGACCACTGCAGATATATTGATTAAACAAGTGCTCCACTCCTTTAATGCATTAACATCCCACGCTGTGACAGCTGTTCTGTCTCCAACCTGCTGTTCATTAGAGTGAATGAATCTCTTCACATTGCAGAGGTGTGCAGTCAGGCCCAGCAAGGCTTTCTAGTGTAGAAGTTTGAACTTGTCTTAAAGAGACAGTGTGTAGTTTCCTGGCGATAGGTGGCAGTACGTACATTTCAGGGTAGTTTTATCACCATATCACCGTGACTGTTGCTAGTTTAAAAAAAACATTATTGTAAATGTTGTTACCTGTCGAGCAGAAAGCATGCAACCTCGGCGTGACTCCTCAGACTTTGATAGTACTTCAGTTAATTCCATCGAGGGAATGCAATGCTGATGCTAGTTTTCTGGCGGGGTAGGTTCCAGATCTACTCAAGGTCCATCTGTCGATGACGTCAAACTACGGCAATACCACTCGGCCAAAATATACTGCATCTCTTTTTCGATTCTGTTCTTTCACATAGGTTTTGGAAAGAGTTTAGCAGTGTTTGTTATTAAATTCATGTTTCTTACTGTCTAAATGTTTTTGAACGTGGTAACGTAACTTCCGTAAGTCGTACGTCCAGCCAATCATCTAGTGCAGTGGTTCCCAACCTTTTTTTCCTTGAGGACCCCCAACCACAACTTCTACCAGCATACACACATTAAAAGTGATTAATTAAAAACTTTATACAGACTATTATACAGAGCTTTGATTTTACTATTGGGTGTGTTATTGGGATTTTATAAATGTAATTTTTACAAATATAATCTTGGTAACCTCACAGCCTCAACACAAACGAAATTGTGGGGACCCCCTTGGGGAGTCCAGGACCCCAGGTTGGGAACCACTGATCTAGTGTGACGTCATCGGCAGGCACAGGACCCCAAGCTGGCTCTTGTAGAAAGAAACATGGCGTCTATGGCGTCCCCCAGAGACTTAGACCCGCACCCTATGTATTTTAGACCTAATTTTTATGGTTATATGTTACAAAGCCATTAATATTTTTCAACCACTGGACATAATTTTATTCATTTTCAACAACATTTCGATGGATATTTCCAGAGTTTAATGGTAAAAACTACACATTGTCACTTTAAATGGGTTTCTTGTTTAGATAACAACAGTATTCATTCTCAATATGCAAAATACCAATTCAAAATCTGGATATTCCCAGTACATCCTGGAATGCTACATGTGTACTCCGACATCCTTCTCTGTTGTTTTCCTTTTGTCAAACATGGATGTTAGCAGTAGCTAGTGCTAGCTTTATTCTGGGGTTAGCATTGCCATGACCAAAGTGGGTTGGGACATGCTAATGTAAAGTGGTGTGTCTGCTTATGACGTGTTAAACCAGCTTTTCTCAGAACCAGGTCAGAGACGGCACAGACTTTTGGCACACCAAACACCCAAAGCTGAAAATTCAACAACAAGGATGAATTCTGCACCATTTTGCTCCTACTAACTCTTTAACAATCTGGGTCACATGACTGTAATGTGGTTTATAGTAGGGATGCAATCGGTGCACCCCTAGTTAATGTTAAAGCAAATCATTGCTATAGAATAATTCTTTTGGACAAGTGTGTCAAAACAGGTACAAAAGTTTTGTTTTCAAAATAGAAAAATGAAGGTCTAAAGGAACAAAAATGATTTTGTAGTTCAAACAGCAATGCTAAATATGTTGAAACTGGTGTTGTTTCATGAGTATTCATATTGGTTTTCTCAATAAAAGGAAATTGAAGCATTGACGTAATCTGCTTTTAGTTAAATCGGTCTCGGCAAGTGAGGTTTTTCTCAAGATTGATGATCGGCCAAAAACAGCAATCGGTGCACCCCTAGTTTATAGTAGTTATGGGTGGGACGTCTGAATGGTAACGGTTTCCATCCTGTAGTACTGCAACACACGGATGGACATCATTACCAGTTTCCCATCACGACCACTAAGTGGCGCCAAACAAACTTATAACTGTGGTGTGTGTGTGTACCTTGGAGTAAAAGGCTGCTCGATGCATGAGGCCTTGTCATCTTCACTAAAACTATAAATTCACATTATTATACATTTTTCCTCCACTCTAAACTGTAAACACAGTCTTGATCAACCCAGAGAGGGCTCTTTATTTACAGGATAAAAAACACTATATATAAAACAAAAAAATAATAAAGCTTCAGTTCATTTGTTCTGGAATTGAAGCAAAATAAAAACAAAGCGGAATAACATCTCCCGGTGTGGAAGTACTATAAAGATCAGACACGTCTGTAATCTGTCTCCATCAGTCACAGCCCAGCGAGATCCTGGATTAACAGTAACGTTTAATCTGGAGTCAGGTTTGATTTGATTAGAAAAGCATCTGGAAGCACAGTTCTACCTTCTAAAGGCTTCATAAATTAACAGTGTAATCATTAGTTTACATACACCCCATACGTCATTAATAAACAGCTGATGTATTAATGGATCATAAAGTGTTTACAGCCTAATTAATGATTATACTAACGTGGAAGCGTTTCCTGAAATAACCTCCACCACACTCAGCTCCTGGTTCATCACACAAATGAAACATTTGAATCTGACTGAATGTTTAAAACATTTCAGTCATATTGTCCTGTGTCATCATTGATTGAGAAATATAGTATTAAATTTATTTTTATAACTATTTTCTTGACTCTGTCTGAATTATTCTGAAGTGTGTGGATTACTTACAGGTAAAAGAACCTAGATTAATGTTAAATTAACATTCAAAGATCATTAAGATTAATAATTCATATTTATATGAATTATTACATTTTAGTGATCCATCTTTAAATGTGTGGCAATAGCCCTCACGCTACACAAAGCATTTGTCTTATTTCAGCCATGAAAAACCTAAACGTGACATCAGAGAAATGACAGAAACTTTTCCTCTGATCCAGAAACAACCTAGAAGTGAAGCTGCTGCTTCCACCGGACTACACGTAAGAAGTTCTATATAAAATAGATAGAAACACAACTTAACCAACGACAGCAAAGACATGTTCACAACAGACACGGTCTGGGACATCTACATTCTTATCAGAGAGCCGGTGTAAACTCGAGGGTTCTGGTTCTGCTAGTCCCACCGTTTATTTACTGCAGGTGTGTTCGGAGCACCCTAGAGATGACCTCGTTGTTGACCTCCACCCGTTAGTGTGTGAACCAGTTAAAAACCTAAAAGACCACGTCTCCTCCGCCTGAGTTCACCTCTAACCCAGAGTCGACCAGACCAGAGACAAACTCATCCTGCAGGTAAAAACTGTCCTGACTGGGCTAAAAACGGATTTATTGGCACACAGAATAATCGTTGAAATGACTTTAGATCCTGTACAGGAGCAGGAGGAAAGGTTGGGACTATTTTAGACAGCAGATTCACAGACTTGACCCTGAAGAACCTCCTGAACCTTGTTTCTCATCACGCTCTGGAATCCCTTGATGGGTCGGTGAAGGACCCAGACTGGATGAGGAATCTGATGTGAAACTGGACCGAACCTGCAGTTAGGGCTCTTTCCACAGGACTGACTGAAGGACAATGAGCCAAGAGTCCCTTGTGTTAGTGTGACATCATCTCCTGGGTCCAGCTCAGACAGTAACACACCTGACTGTTGCTTTGTACAGGAAGGTGTCAGGATCACGGTTTCATTACTTCTGTGTCGGTTTAGTCCCTCTGTTCTCTCCAGTTGTCTCTTCCCTCAGCCCACACAGCTGTTTCCCGTCCCAGCTGTCCCGCTTGGCCCTGATCAGTAGTCTCTGGGTCACATTAGGGGGAACAATCTACTGATCGAAACTGAGATTTCATGTGATGGTCAAAGCTGCTGTATTTTGCAGCGTTCTAGCCCAAACAGCTGGACCAACCGTAGCATTTCTAGGTTTGAATTGGTCCAGACTTTTCTGTTCGGCAGGACATGTTTGACCCGTCTGGTACCATCATCTCCTGTCTGTGCTACAGGACAAAGAGGGAAGTTTCAGAAGGAAAACACAAAGATGAAAAAAGACAAACAGCTGCAGCAAACGGCTCTGATCCAGTCTAAAAGTCCTGATCCGGTCCAGACTCTACAAAACAGTTCTCCAGACCTTCTGAAGGACCTTCACAGTTTTTCTTGCACCTTTTGGACTGGGTGTAAAACAATCAGCGCAGCATCCTAAAGCACAGACAGGGAGAGGACAACCGGACCCAGCAGCAGGCTCTGGAGGCCCGACAGGAGGACAGGACCAGTTATCAGAACTCAGCTCTGATTAAACCCATTTTCAGAACGTTGGGTTCATTCTGTTTGTGCTGACAGTTAAAGGTGCCGTTCACCCAATAATACACCCATCTGGGATTTATTCCAGACTATTAATCCATAGAACATCCTGGCCTTCCAGCTGTTTGATTCCCCATCTAACTAATCGTTTATTTCACATCTTAGATTTATTTTGGATTAGAGGACAATTATGAGATGAAGTGTGGTGCTGGTGGAGATTTGTGCTCCACTTGTGGTTTTTGTCTAAAATATTTTGATCCCAAACAGAAATCAATCCTGGTATTATCACCTGGAACCAGAGCCAACAGCAGATTTTAGAAGAACTCTTTCCTGATAAACAGAACTTTCCCACGGATGAACACTCTGGAATAACACCCCCACCCGGTTCTTTCAAGTTCTATGCCTCGTACCCGGTGGACCGGCGCCGCTGGTGGTTCCAGATGTCGTCTCTGTGTTCGGGACGGCAGAACAGCCTGGAAGACTGGGCCAAGCGCTCCCGGCGCTCCCATTCCCGGTCCAAACCCGCTTTGGAGAAGGATGGACCGAACTGGGAGGAGGACTGGGCTCTGTTGTCATGGAGACCGGACGAGAACAGCTGACCTCCCGCTGACCTGTGAACACCAGGGACAGCTTCAGCCACAGAACTGGAACCACAACAACTGGTCAGCAGGCACCTGAGCTTCTTTTTCCAAATTAAAATTCCAGACGTTTTCAGAACTGATATATTTTTCCTACACCTGCACTCTTACACTTGCTTTCCTACTTCCTGCTTAATTGGTCCAGTTTAGTTATGTATTTCAAGTTACCAGAACTCTCCAACAGTGTTGTTTTCATCAACGATGACTAAATGATTTCACTGACGCCCCTTTTTCTCATAACGAAAAGGAGATGCTGCAAGGTAAATTAGCTCTTTGGTGACTAAAACATGATGAGACTGGATGAAATTTATGCTCAAAATGCAAACTTGTGCTTGTCTGTCTAAAGCTAACAGTAACAGCGCTGCTGCTGCGGTCTCCGTCTCCCAACCATCATGCAGCGGCAGAGCGCATTCTGCTCAGCCGAGAAGAGCGTGTCCCGCTACGGCAGTGGTTCTCAATAACTTTTGGTGAAGCCCCCCCTAGGGTACATAGATTTTTTCGCGACCCCCCCCCCCCCCCCCCCCCCCGGGGGTAATGGGGGGGGGGGGGGGGGGGGGGGGGGGGGGGGTTGGGCTACTTTGAATTGGCCCCCAAAATGCCTAGAAACGGCCCTGGGTGTGGGACAGTTTTGAAGGTGACTACAATTGTATCAAATAAATAAATATTGCTTATAAGTTATTGCTTTATAAAGTTACAAACGTGTAGTGGGATAAATCTACCTGCATTTTCCTTCTCAAGCACTTTGTTTTATTTTTTTATGCAACCATTTTCCTGTCCTGTCTGTATTTTAGCTGCATCTCCTCTCAATCCTCCAGAAAAACTGCTGCCTGGCTTCATTTTTCACCATGAGCTACTTTAAGCAGATCAAAGCGATCTGTCAAAAATAGCAGAGTGCGCTGCGCTCGCTGCTGCGCCAGTGAGGTAAAGTCGCAGAAGCACGGGTGATGGAGCGCAGCAGCGGAGCGTCAGACACAAATAAAAGACAGAAAGTTCTTGTATTTTTAATTCCAGAACTTGACAGGATGTCCAGACAGACCTCTGAATCCCTCTGGCAGCGCTTCTCTTCAGCGCTCCTCCTCATGACATTTGCGCACAGGCAGGTGACCAGTTCACGCGGAGCAGAATGTGCGCTCGGGCGGCAGCAGGAATGTTAATTAAAGTGAAATCGTTTAACTGTGTTGTTTATATGTTACTGGGGAACTCTGGTCAGCTTGTGTGGGATAAATATTAATGAAAAAAGAATGGATATTTAACGGTTTTATTGAATATTTATTATTATTTTAAAAATAAGCGAAAATTGATCATGCTGCCTCTGGCTGCGAACAAATGATTCTTTCCATTTCTCATATAGAAAGAAAGGAAGTTATGTTCAGAAAAAAACATTTTATTTAAATAAAATCAAACAGTGGTGCAGGGCAGCTCAGGGAAACAGACGAGGCATCTTTTTAACATTACCATGTTCAATAGAGCTGTTTATACGTCACTCTACCAAACAAAAATATAAATGAAACGAAAAGTAAGAAAAATCTAAATTTCTCTTCCATGGAACATTTGCACTGCTCCATTAAATAAAATCCATGTTTGGACTTTTTCTGTGTTCACGAATCAGTCCGTGCATGTATTGTGGAATCTGTTTTACTCTCCGTTGGGGAAGCTCCGAGCGGGGTGGGGGGAGGGGTTGGGGGGGTCAGGTGCGGTGCGCCGCGCCCCCCCTGCTCCTCCTCCGCGCCCCCCAAGGGGGGCGCGCCCCACTAATTGAGAACCACTGCGCTACGGGAACGCACGTTGCTCAACAGAGCTGCTTGAGGAAGTAAACAGAGCAATCGTGAGGCTACTTTTGAATATGTTCATAATATTAACGCATTTCTTATCCATGTGCTTCCTGAAATTGTGATGTTTTGGACAGATAAATGAAAGAAATGACTGTTTTGAACTCATTTTTAACCTTGTATGTTTAAGATGAATATTTTAAAGTCAGTGGATGCTTTTTTCTGCTCCCTGGTTCCTAATAACGGGTCATCTAAATGTTTATGAGAGTTTAAACGCTGCTGTGGGTGCAGACATAAGACACAACCTGAGTGAGCATGTATTTACATCACTGATGATGCTCAAATGCAGAACTTGGTTATTTATATCAATTCTGTGGGCTTGTCATAATTAAATTCAACAATAGACGTGTTTTATTTCTATTTAAATACTGTTTAGAACACTCTGTATGCTCCCAAATGTTCATTTTAGTCAGGAAAGAAATTCTTACATTTCTTTTGTGAAAATCTACTGCTAGTTATCTATGCTAGCAACATAACGCAAACGGGTTCTGAAAGCTGAGAATCCAAACTTTGGTAACATTACAATATGTATTAACACACACACACTAACACACACACACGGATACACACACACACACTAACACACACGGATACACACATACACAGAAACACACACACACACACATGCAGACACACACACATGGACACAAACACACAAACACACCCACACCCACACACACACAGACTCAACAGAGACACACACACACACACACACAAAATCACGGACACGCACATACAAACACAAACACATACACACACACACCGACACACACACCCACAGACACACACACTCAACAGAGACACACACACACGGACACGCACACACACACACACACACATCTGTGATCTGTGTGTGGTCTCTCATGTTTTGAAAATCTTCAGGGAATGTTTATATCCTGCTGTATGAACCGGGCCTAGGTCCAGATTCAAGTTCAGGCTGTGACCCTGTGATGAGGCGTTTTACACGCTAACTCATGAATTAAAGGAGACAACCACACAGAAACAAGACAGACACGAGGATCCTCAGACCAACAGGAGGTAAAAACAGAGGTACGGAGACCTTCAGGGGTTTGGACTCACCTGCTTTTAGTGATTCTGTGAGGTCCGTTATCATTCTGCTGCTGAAAGAAAAAAAAGTTTAACTTTGGATCGATGCGAAATGAGGAAAACAGCCAGAAACAAAAATGATGTTATAAAAACACACTCAACTGAAAACGGGTCAAACACACTAAAAAACAACTTAAACCCACATTTTATAACCAAACGGATCAGAACCACCGGGCTGGCTGCGGTACCTTGTAGTGGTTACACCGAGGCTGGCTGCTGTTCACCTGGTAATACTCCACCAGCTTCTCAGCCAGAGCAATGCGACCCAACAGGTTCTCGATGAAATGCTGGATCCGGACTTTGCCGCTCGTCTCCTGTCGAGCTGCTGCCTCCAGAAACTTCTGGATGGTCAGAACCTCTCTGAAAGTCCAAAATGAAGCAGATAAATACCAGATCTAGCAGCAGGCATCAGCTCCAGAAACTCTCACCTCTCCCGGCGCTCCAGCTCGTTCTCTGAGGCGTTGAGCTGCTCCTTCAGCGCTGCGATCACCATGACAGCCACGTCCACCTGCCGGCTCAGAGACCGCTCCCGGTCTGCTACTTCCTGGCGTTCCTGGGCCAGGTGCTGTGAGTGGGCGCGCTCACACAGCAGCTCCGTGTCGGTTCTGGCCAGGTCCGTGCTGAGCTGGGCCAGCCGGCGCTGCATGGTGCTGTCCGCTGCTCTCAGGATCCGGGCCAGCCGTCGACGCACCGCCGCTGAGGCCGCCGCCGTCTCCACACCAGAGAAGGAGCTCTGAGCTGGAGGAGACAAGAGTTACCATCATGGTTCATGTTGTGAATGTGATGGGGTCCTGAGACTTACCAACCAGGTCCAGGTCCAGGTTTGGGTCTGGGTCCTGGTCTGGGCTGAAGGAAGCTGGGGCAGAGAACAGGAAGTGATGGTGGTTGATATGTTGATGGCCTGTGTCTGACCTTTTGATGGACAGCTTGATGTCGTGATCATTTCTGCTTCTTTGATCTTCATCCTCCTCCTCCTCCTCCTCCCCTGTATCTTCATCCTCCACCTCTCCTTCTTCCTCCTCCTCTGCCTGTGTGCCTACCCCAACACTCTGAGTGCGCCTCCTCACAGAGCTGTAGGAGTGCAGGTATCCACTGTCCCTGCTATCGCTGAGGGAGCGAATGTGAGGCGGCCTAACGGCACTCTGCTGCCCCCTGCGGGTCGGGAGGCTCATGTCCTGCCAGGGAATGGCAGAGGTCAGTGGGTCCGGGAGTTTTCCTGTGATGCTAAATCCCCCAGAAGTCACATCCGGAGAGCGGTAGGAGTGTCGGTGCTCCAGGTGGGCCCGGAGCGAGGCCAGGCTGCGGAAACGCTCCTGCTCACCACATCGGGGGCAGCGGAAAGGGAGGTCACAAGAGAAGACTGAGTCGGTGACGGCCCCGCAGGCCTGACCGTTCTTTTCCAACAGGAAGGAACCAGAACTTCTAGAACACAACTTCTGCTGCATCACTTTATACCTGAGACACAGAGAGAGGGGCAGGAGCTTTCAAGTTTGGCTGATTTTTCTCCCATTCAGTCAAGTGTCTTTCTAGTAGAATATAATGACAGACATACAAGTGGTTCTATAAAAAACTGAAAAACTTAAAAGAAAATTAGGAGGCCATAAACACTGTTTAGATGAGCAGAAACTGATGGTTTCCAAGAAACCAGACAAATCCTGATTCAGAATCTGATCGTCATCCTTCAGCAGGTTCCCAGCTACCATCAGAGATTCCCCTTGTTGCTACTAGAGTCAAACTGTGTTTTTCATATATCTAACTAAGGAAATTGGAACACAGTGAGTCTCTGCTGGTAACAAAAAGACTCTAAGACCCAAAATTAGGGGCTTAATATTGTCAGAACAGTGGAATCAAGTCAACAATAGGCATGATCACTTGTCCTTGTGAACTGGGCCCAAATGGAAATAGTTGTAACCATGTTGAAACCCCGGTAACCTAGAGAAGTTCCAGCATGTTCACTTTATAAATAATAAAAATTCAGTAAATTCAGAGAAACCTGCCAGTTAGCTGTGTGTGGTGTAACGAAACTCTGGCTCATCCCTTGAGTTAGGAGCCTTTTCTGAAATGAAAACACTCTGAAGAGTAAAAACTAGCAGCTAAAGTCCAAACTCAAAAAGACATTAAAAAGTAAAGGAACAAGAATAAATTAGAATGGATAAAAAATGCAGAATAAAGGGAGGATATTACAGTATTAGAGGAGGAAATGATCAAAACAAATAAATCTGCTCTGATTCATAGAGTAACTGGTCTTAATAAACTCAATTAAATACCAAATAAATTCTTATTTGTTCACAACTCAATAAAACATAATCATACAAAACAGAAACCATGATTGGTTTAATAGGAGCCATGTTATTAACGATGCTCGTTTTAGTGTTATGCAAAATTATTCATATACGGCTAATTCTCAACGGAAAAAGGCGACATTTCTCCTTTAGACAACACAAATTAAAACCAGCAGGACCGATCATTAAACGTGATTTTCTCCTGTTTCATCTCCTCCATCGGGAGCAGAGTAACAGGTCATCCTGTCCTCGCTCCGATCCGCTTACCTGACAGCAGCTAACGGTTAGCTCAGAGAAAAGCAGCCCGAGGCGCCGCGAAGGCGGCGTGTTAAGGGACTCGTTCTTACCGACAGAAGCTTCTCGGTTCCGTTTAAATAAACCTCCGGAGTGACCGTTACCGAGCAAAGGAGTCATGTCGCAGATGGAGACGCTCAGAAAGCCGCATGATGTCATCCACGATAAGCTAGCAACACGGTGAATAGCTATATCCGGTCCACCCTTCCAAAATAAAAGTAATAGAAAGTCATTTCCGGTCAACCTTACAAAAAATATCAGCGAGGATCAAATAGTGTTAGGGTAATTACTCACAAAGTAATTAGTTACACATTAAAAGTTACTTTTAAGTAGAGTAATATATTACACTACTCAGTTTCTCACTTCTGAAATTAACCTATTACACTACAGTGAAATTACTTGTGTACCTGAGATGTAACCTGGATGTTTTTCTTTATTTTAGGACATTAAATATATCTTCTTGACATATTTTAATAAAATATGTGTAAAACAGGCACAAACTGCACAATAAGCACAATCAAAAATGTAAACTTTTCAGACGATGACAACATGACAACACTGGCGATATCAAAGTTTTAACTAGTTACGCTGTCAACCCAGTAGTAGCGCAAACACAAGCTTGTGCAACATATAAATAAAATAAGACAGCTGAAAAATTCTAAATTAAAGGGACACTAGTCAGTTTTGGCTTGATTTTAGCACCCCCTAGTGTTCGTTGGTGAAACCGAAAGTAAAACCCATCTTTAACTCATTCACTGCCATTGACGACTTTAGTTGTCATTTGAAATCCAACCGCTCACTGCCATTGACAACTTTAGTCGTCAATTGCATTTTTTTTACGGGGTGGGCGTAGGAACGAGCCCCCGCACCGTGAGAATAAACATCACGTGTCTAAAGCTGATTTTCATCCATGTAAGTCACACGTCACGTGATCAGGAAGCGGAAAATCGCTGAATTAGGAGATAGTTTTGGGACGCTGCTGTGAAGCAATGCGCCAACCGGAAATGCTTCTGCAGCTCACGCTTCGACAACAGATTGTGAAAGAATGGATAAAGCTAGAAATACGGCGATTCTTCCTGATGTATGAAGTGAGTCTACTCTTTCTTTTGGTAGTTTTGGCGTTTACATGATCATAGAGCATAATGTCCTGTGACTCTTCAAAAAACAGTAAAAACACTCAAAAACGCTGGCAGTCAGGGGCTTGCTGATCAGAAAACGGCTGGCAGTTAATGAGTTATGGGTTACCCCTCCTTTCCACCGCCCGCGAAAGAGTCGCAAAACATACTTCATGACAGTTAGCTGCTGTTATAGTGGACGGATGCCTTCCCACTGGCCACAAGGTGTCACGTTCATGTTCGGTGTATCATTTATGTGTTTAAAAATGTTAAATCTTTGTCTGCACAGGGAGGAAACAGCATGGATGTGCATTTTTTGTGCTTTCAAATCCAACCAAGAACTTCTCTGCCCTGATGAGCAGAAGCTAGAAGATGTCATGACTCATCAAATATCCAGAAACATGGTGGTTAGCATCAGCGTCTCTTTCCCAGTCTGTCTATCTCACCGCTGTCTCACTGCTGCTACTCACCTCTTCCTGTCGTTCTCCGCCAGGCGTGCCCCTATCTCCTCCTGTTTGTGTACAGTGCTGACGAGCAGCAAATATTCGCCACAAACCCTGAACAATATGTAAGAGTTTTTTTCTTTAAATTTCCAAAATTGTGCTAATCTAATTTAATGCTGCTAAATCACATCTTACATGAATATCAGTAAAGCAGGGTTTGTGCTTGGTACCAACAGCTGGAAGCCTACACCAGTGTTATTACGACTCCAGTATGGCTGGGCAAAATAGCTGAGAAACTTCAGCAGAAGCTTTACAAGACTGTGGGACAGTTTGTGGCTGATTTTGAACTCACTTTCAGCAACTGTGCCACATACAACAAGGTAAGAAAGCGTTTTAACTTGTAGAAACTTGACTAATGACACTCATACGTAGATGTTTGTATCACTCTTCCTCAGCCTTTTTGCTCCAGTCTCACCTCTACAGATAGAGCTTAAGCTCGGTTTTGATAAGTTGCAGTCTCTGCCTTGTAGCTGTGTTCAGTTAACGCGTCGCTATGATCAGAATCTATAGTTAGCTTATGACCTTCCTGCAGATGCAGCATCCCAAATACAAAGAAATGGCTCTGAGATCGCCAGAGAGACCAAATCTCAAGTGTGACTAATTTGATTCAAAAAACTTTTTTTGATACTCCACATCTCCACATTAGGAAGAAAGTCAATTTGACGAAGGAAACGTGGATCTAAATCTGCTTGCTACATTAAAGCTAATTCAGAGTCAGCTAAACTTTCAGCCTGCTGTGGTCCTGGAAACTAGTCTGTTTACTGTCCAGGGGCCTAATTGGTAAAGCTTTGTGTACAATACTTGCTAAAAATCTACCTAAAGGAGCAGAAGAATCCAAACAACATTTTCCTTGTTGTTTCTGAATAAAGACAGCTTGAGCGGTCAAATGTAGCATACCGAAAAGCCAAAGTTGTGTGTGACCTACTTTTTATGTAAATCGGAAATGTAAAAAAAGGCGAGAAAAAAACTGCTGTTCCAAGTAAGGCTGCCTTAGCATCTCATAAGGTAGCCACTCCTGCTACATCTACATGTTCCAACCCACTTCAATGTCGGCAGTATTTAAACGCTGGTCGCAGTAACTCGCCTACCGCAGAGCCACGGTAAGCCGAGCCTCTGTTAGCACCAGCTTGAGCTGTTAGCGTCAGCTAGCAACAGCCTTGTTGAAAGAGAGAAAAACAAGCACTAACCACTCAGGTTCCAGGATATACTGGTAAAATCCAGACTAGAAAGACACTTACACACTAACTAAACGGCCTAGTTACGGTAAGTAGTGTTCACATCCAGGTAGCCCGGTAATTTTTCGCGCGCAACCAGACGTATTTTCAGCCCTCTTCCCAAGGCGGTCTGCCTCAGGCTAAACCGGTCCAACACACCCACTCCTGACTGATTGGTCAGCTCAAATTCATCCCTACCATTAGGGGGAGCCTCCAATTGGCGGACAGATTCAGCCAGCGGGGGCTTCCCGCATTCACGATTCATTATCATTCTGGATACTGAGGAGTTAACGAGCCTCTAGCTGAAGCAGTTTTTTTGTCTCTCTCTGGAGCACACGCACGCACGCACGCACGCACACACACACACACACACACAGTGCTGCCAGGACACAGCAAAGCAGGATGCAATATCAGAGCGTCCAAAAACAACACTGCTCAGGCCACCTTTGTTTAATAAGGAAGTCACCGTGGACTTCTCTGCACTCTTTTGCCCCGCCCACGTGCTCAGAGATGCGCTCGTGACATCACTGATATCTTTGCGCCAATTTTTCTTGCCAATTTTGGAGACCGCCCATGTGCTGAATTACGTCACCATATCTAGAGCAGGGTGGAACGAATGCGGTTAGGCTGGGGTGGGCGGAGTGGAGTGAAGCTGATGCTAGTGTGTAAGTGGCATAAATAAATGTCAGATAGATCCATAGCCGGTCCGGTACCTTTCTTCCTTGTTCGTCTGCAACCCTTCTACAAGCAGCCATTCTTCTACTGTCGGCTGAAACGACACTCACCCCCCCAACGCACACAAACACACCCACACACACTGGTGGAGTGGGTGGGGAAAACAGGTCTTTTTATAATGAGCCTTATTATGCGTGTTTTATTTGGCCATTTCTCAGGGCTCCTGGGACATTTTAAGCTCCAAAAAAATTGTATATGCTTCATAGAGGCTCAAAGATCAGTTTCCAATAACGAAATGGCATTCTTGAGCCCCTTTAAGTTCAGCAAAAATTGTACTTATGCAGATACAGTTTTCAACCTATAAAACACTGCTTGGGCACAGCTGCATGCATAACCTATGTGGTGGAGCTGCGGAGCGAACATGGCGAACAAACAATGAACCAATATAAAAAATTAAAAAGAAGTGGTCAGATGGAGGCAATAATGAAAACGGCAATAATCACTGATACCATCCAAAACTCAGGCATTGCCAACATATTCCAGATCTAAAGGAAACGGGGATTTTAGGCAGGAAAATACCATATATTCTTCAAATCAAAAAATATCAGCCCGCCTGTTGGCTAATTCCTGCTTCAGCTGCTGTCGGTCTAGATTTCTAGGCTACCACTTTGTCGTAAATGGTAAAAACGTGGCTTAGGACTTGTTTTAACTTTCCTCATGAGTTTTTCAACTTGTTTTTAGGCTAAAAGCACCCAAAAATATTTTCTTTAGATGGATTTTAAAATTCATTTTTAACTGTTTCATTGTAATTATAACAGTTTTAAAATTAAAAGCTATTAAACAAAGCAAAGGTTTTCCTATTGATTTAGAATATTCTAGGAATAAAATAAAGAATAAAAAATTCAAACCAACAAAGCAAATAAATCTGAGCAAATTAACGTGGTACAATAATGACGTCATTATTTGTTTATGAAGTAACTGTTGTTTATTTGTACTCTTCTTCTCTTCCTTGTCTCTTGCATGCATGTCTCATGTTGGGCAGCGACTCTCGGTGGGTAGTGATATAGCTCTTTACCTCAGCCATATTAGCTCAGGTTCTCCTTTCAGGACTCTTTTTTTGGCATAAATACCATAATTAACCTAAACTGTTTTGCTCTTTTGCAGAATAATGAAGAATTTGATGCCATGGGCAAACATCTGAAACAGCTGTTTGACCAAGAGTTTAGGAAAGTCTTCAACATTCAAGACTAGAAGTCTGCTGACCAGTGAACGTTCAGCCCTGAAACTGGGAGGATTTTAAAACTAAATGTATGTTTTAGAACGTTTGAGTTGTGATCCATCCAACTGAACCTGTACTTTTCACACAGGACCCTTACACGATGGAAGTAAGGTCCGTTTCCGTCGGTTATGTGCATTTGTTTTTTTTGTTATGTTTACATTTCTAAAGGGTTTAACCACAGCTTCGGTACAGTTCTTATTAACCTTTTAAAGGAAAACCAAAGGATTTTATTTAAGTATCAACATACTGACAAGTAAAAAAAAAGAAAAAAAGTATAATGTTTTCATAAGGATTCTTTAAGACAACTTTAATAACGTTTGTATTTTATGGATGCTACTGTAATGATGTATTATGTCCCTCTGACCTGTTAAATGTGGATTTTTGTTTTTAAATAAATCTTTTTGATCTGTGTTCCACATTTATAGACTATAAAAAGATCACCAAACCTCTGATGTATAATAGTTATTAAGCCATCACACATGCACTGTGGATGATCAGTTACATTATCTGCTGTAATTCTAGAGCTTTATTGGACAATATTGGGTACAAAAATACATAAAAACAGCCAGCCTGTTGCAAAGATTAATCATTTTTGAGTTTCTCCTTTAAACATGTGTAAATACACCAACCAGACGTGGTTTCAAAACCAGATGTGAATATTTGGATCCAACCCGTCTAACCTGCTCTGTGTTAAAAATGAAAACATTGGCTAAAAAAAGTTTTACTATTAGTGAGAATTTTATGTGAAAAGTGCAGAAATTCCAGGTGGATTCAGAAACTATATCTGGATGCAGCATCAGGGAATGAAGGAGTTCTGGGAGTGATGGGTAGTCTACATCAGGGGTTCCCAAATTTTTTTCTTTGGGGACCCCCTTGCCTGTGTCCAAGACAAGCCAGGACCCCCAACCCCTACACGCATAAACACGTTAAATGTGATTAATTTGCAAACTTTGTACAGACGTGCAGAGTTATAACTTTTATATGGAGTTCTGATTATACTGTAGGGTGTGTTATTGGGATTTTATAAGTGTAATTTTTACAAATAAAATCTTGCTAACCTCAACCTCAGCAAAGACAAAATTATGGGGACCCCTGTAATCTTGTGGGGACCCCATTTGGGGTCCCGACCCCTGATTTGGGAAGCCCTGCTCTAGTGCACAGGGCAAGCGTGTGGCGCCGACGTGTGTAACTGTGAACTAGTTTAAATTTGCTCTAACAAATGAAACATTACGGTTCAAACCTGAAGGGTTTATTTAAACTGGATTTTCAGTCAAAAAGGAGATATTAGAGGATGTTTTCTTACAAGAGAGTGATGAAGGTGTTAGGTGCTTTGGTGTATTTTTATTTTGATCAAAACTGGTTTTATTACAGATATTTCATTTTCTTTCAACCATTAGAAAAATCTGGCAAGATTTGTCTGACCAATTGTAGTACCACTAAACAGGCACAAGAGGGCGACATTTGTCCAACAGAAGGTTCACCTTGTTGAAGACAAGTGACTTCATCTTCCTAATTTTTCTTTTTTTTTTAAAATGTTTAAAGTTTATCTGATCATGACTGGTTAGTCTAGTTTTATCCACTCATCCTGGATTCAGCGTCATACAGAGACAAGACTGCACACCTATGTAACGTAAAAGCCCTTGTTGCCATGGTGACCTGTCGCATGCTACGTGATTACCGTTCACCCTCTACTGTTTCGTTGCTCCATGTGCACAAAGTTCATCTATTTTATTTTATACGCATCACTGAACTCGTATTTACAGGTAGGACTGATATTTCTAGTCTTTAGTGTTTAAAGCTTTTCATGAGAACCGCAGAAGCAGCAAAAAGTTCCGTCTTTCATTCCTAACTGGACCGGACCGGTCTGGGAGACCGAAACCACACATGGCCACAGCGTTGACGCATGCGTGCCTGGCAGTACCAGTAGACTTTGTGACGACGTTTGTATGGTTGGACGACGCTGCTCCTGGTGGGCGTGGCTTACAGCGACATCGACATCGACGGTGACGTCACGGAATCATTATATCCCAGGACTCTCGACAAATCATTCAGTATCAGACAAGCTTTGAAGCACACTGTTGGACGGATTGTTGCTCTCAGAAAACATTTGTTTTTTTGTGTAAACAGCATCGTTTAACAGCTCCCTTCAGAGAACTCTGGTCTAGTTGGTGAGTATCAAAGAAATCTGGTGTTTTTGGTCAGTATTTCTGTCGTTATTCACCACACAAGAACCATGGAGGTTAAAGCTCTCTTTGTCCTGTCAAACAGCCAACCAGCTTTCGTGTCAGAACAGAATTCCTCTGAGCTACAGTGGTTTCGCAAACAGCTCAGATACAAACTTCTGGCTAGCTACAGAGGAACTCGTTTTGCAGAAACACATAAACCATGTTTTTCTGCATCAAAGTCTGACAAGTCTTCAGGTCAGATTACGCCCGTTCAGAAACAAAAAAGTGTCTTATTCAAGACAGCTGTTTCTGTGGAGTCCCGCGGAGGTTCATCCACCTCCAGCAAAAACTCCTCTGTCTTGTGGGGTAATCGCCAAGACAAAAGATATAAAATGCTGGCAGGTTACAGAGGAATGTCCGTATTGGAGGAAAGACAGTGGTCTTCTGTCCAACTCCAGGATGTTCCTTGCATTCAGCTGCTGGGGAAACGAAAGCGTTCGAGTGACGAAAGTCGCGATGACGCAGATTTCCCCAGCGCTGCTAAAAAGCCTCGGCTGTCTGACCCACCTCAGAAACGTCCCACTATGATCAGACTCAAAGGTCATAGGAAAGGGACGGATTCAGGGCCCGTAAATGTCTCCAAACCCCCAAAAACTGCTTGTACCACCAAGTCTGTGCCGTCTCCCACTCCAGTAATCTGGGTAATCGGATCCAGTTATATCCGACGGGGTGAAGAGGCGGCGCAGCAGCAGTTTGGGACAAACTTCGGACTCAAAGCTAACGTCCGATGGTTTGGCAAAGGAGGCATGCGCTGGGGTGGTGTCCTACCCAGGTTTTACTCTGAGGCCTCCACAAACAGTCCCCCAGACATTCTGGTTGTCCACGCGGGTGGAAACGATCTGGGTCTGGTTTCCCCGCAGGAACTGGCTTCTCAGATCCAAAGGGATTTGTCCCAACTCCATAGGGACTTCCCACAAATGAGAATAGCCTTTTCCACCATCAATGAAAGGCGAGCGTGGAGATACGGACAACCTGGAAGAATTAACAACAACCGAAAACAGGTTAATTCTTCTCTTAGGAGGGCTGTTGGGAGCTTTGGGGGCCTGGTCATCGAGCACCCTGAGCTCAGATTTTTCAACAAGGGCCTTTATGTCCCAGACGGAGTGCATTTCAGTAAGAAAGGAAACAGCTTGTTTCTGGGCAGCATGCGCTCTGTTCTGGAGAACATTCTGGTTGAAAAATCAAAACCCTGAAGCTGTAACACCGTTAGAATAAAACAGCTAACAGGGAAGGACAAAAAAGACAAGCGTCTAATCAGAAAATGTCTGAATCCAAATCAGACACGTCTTCACGTCTGATTAAGCCTCCGGAAGAACAACAACTGTCTTTTTCAAGACAAACCCCCTCTAAAAAACCTATAAACCCCTACCCCAGCCCCCCACCCTAAAAAAAAAACGCTATCCAAGTTTTTTTTGAGTAGCCTCATAGAGAAACGCTGATGCAAGCAACATCCGGTGAGATACCGGAAGTGGCGCATACCCATTGGTTTGCACTGTGAGGCTTCGCTGCCAGTAGCAGTTTATTTAAACATTCAAAGAGGATTTTAAAAAATATTTACCGCCGAAAAATGTACTCACGCTGCTCGGGAAGATGCGGCGCTGTTCGCGCTTGTACTAACAAGAGAAAGTGAAATTTGTGGCTACAAGAGCGATGTTTAAAACATGCACCTCCAGAGTAAAGAGTGTGCGGCTGAGAAGCGTTGGTACGGTTTTCGCCGCCTCCCCAGAGATGAACCAGGAAAGATGTGGCTGAAAAATCATAACTTGAAACCCACCACAAACTTTTCCTTTCATTTTAATGTGAAAAAACTCGGAGAGGTGTGGTTTGGTTCATACCCAAACACAGGAGAGCAGGCACAGGAAGCAGACTGGCAGGTAAAAAGAACTGTTTTATTTGAATAATGGCAGGTAAGCTCAGGGGCGTAGCAAGCTACTCAAAAATGTGGGGGGTGTTGAGATTTTTCACACACACGTGTGCATTTATGGTTTATGAAACCACTATGACGGTGGTGGTTTATGGGGACACACATTTCCTCATAAACAGGTAATCTGGTGAACACAAAAAGTATGTCAAAATGTTTTATTTGACCCATGGAAGAAAAGTCTCACTTCAAAAATAAAAAAAAAACCCATCAGAAAATACATACAATCATTTATGACATTCTAAAGCCTGGGACACACAGGAGACAGACGCGCCGCGTCACGCCCGCGCTGTGTCACGCCCGCGCCGCGTCACGTCACACCCGCGCCGCGTCACGCCCACGCCACGCCCGCCCCGTCATTTTAAAAAGAAGCCATCGTATATATTACCAGTGGGTATTATTCTGAAATCATAATTACTACCTTGAACTTATTTGGAATGCAATTTTTTAACTTGATTATTTTTTGTCATTCATCTGGTAATTTTTTAGTTTGAATGCTGCAAGCATTCAAACTATTGTTTTCCTGTTTCTCTTTATTATTAGTTTGAATGCTGCAAGCATTCAAACTATTGTTTTCCTGTTTCTCTTTATTAGTTTGAATGCTGCAAGCATTCAAACTATTGTTTTCCTGTTTCTCTTTATTATTATTCTTCTTCTTCTTCTTATTCTGCTTCCGTACGTTTTTTGGACCTTTTCAACTCCTTCAAACTTTCAGCAATTTCAACAAATGTGGTATCAAAACGTTCAGCTCGTTCAGGTCTTTCCGGCTATGACTTTTGGTATTGATATTTTCAACCGTTTCCGAAATATTCAGCTTTTTCTATGATTTTTTTCCCATAGGAATGAATGGGAAGCCCTTAAAATTCTCAAAACTTTTGGCCAAACCATTCAGCTCTTTGAGAGTTAACTACTTCAGCATACTTTAACCTAGAAACTT